>JAVQKC010044050.1:0-13547 GCA_036025475.1 Philypnodon macrostomus
GACTTTGAAGAAACTAGAATATAAGGTGTATTTTTTTTTACACTTTTTTGTTAAGTACATATTTCCACATGTGTTAATTCATAGTTTTGATGCCTTCAGTGTGAATCTACAATGTCAATAGTCATGAAAAGAAAGGAAGCTCACTGAATGAGAAGGTGTGTCCAAACTTTTGGTCCATACTGTATATACTACTAAAATGGTAAACCAAAAGGATTGGTCTCGGACACTGAAAAATAAAAACACAGTGACTAGAGATTGTAAGAGGACTTCCACAGGGTTCTATACTAGGACCCTTTCATTTTAGTGCAAACAAAGTATTATGTACTTTTGCCATTTTATGTTCAATATTCATCCACGATTTTGCAAAAATATTAAAGAACTCGGCATTTAGTCTGCTTTTGTGTTGTCATTCTACATTTGCATACATTGATATTTCAATATAACTGGGGAGGGAAATAATTTAAACAAACAAACCAAAAAGAAACAACGTGTTAAGGGTAATTCATAAGGTGCCTTCAGTCAAGCGGAAGGGCAAAAATAACTTGAGGAAACTATAACTTAGAAATAGTGTCTTTAAAAATAAAAGACACAAACAGAGGAGAGGAAGAGGGGAGGCAGTAAAGAGAAAAGTATGTGACAGTGATGCATGTGGAGGAGAGTCTCTGTAAACACGATGGGGACTGTTTAACCAGTGTCTAAAGTCAAGAGAGGAACTGTAGCCGGGGAATGTGCCTAATTTGGTCATATCACTGCTGCTCCATTTGGATGGCCAAAACTATTCTAGTCATGTCACACCAAATTTGTTATAGCTAAAGAATTGAACCAGATTGAACAGATTGAACCAGATTGACAGATTGAAAACGCAATTATCGGTCCAACCAGCAACTGAAAAAGGCCACATTCTTATAACGTTCACATGGAAATCTTTCATTGTCTATGTTAACTAAAGTAAATAAATCCAACTAGAAATATGCACAACTCCCATGGGCTATTTCACATTGATACGATCTAGAATGTGTGGATCAAAACTGATAGAATTATTTTTTGCAATGAGCCAATGGAAAATATACAGCATCTAGAAATGTGAACTGGTCCATATGAGATGAATGCACTTGTTGGACTGATCTACTTAAGTAAATTGAGACAATTAAAGATTTTTTGTGTGAATAGTACCGGTACAATTTATAAGTAGAGCATATTTCAGTTTATTTGACAGTTAGAATGAGATTTTTGAAAAATGGTAAATGTTGGTCCCACACATTACGTTATTTTACAACAGGAGGGTATTTACATAGAACAAGGTACTAGTAATTAGTAGGGTGTAGATTGCTTTTTAGGAGCATTCTGTAATGTCACTTAAAAGTCATATATCCCTAACTTTTTGTGATGTATTTATACTAACAGCACAAACAGCAGTAACTAAACAGGAATAGTTACAAAATGCCAATTCACTCAATAGCACATTTTTGTATTATATAAAAGAGGTCTACAGCACACTTACAATTTGAAGAAGTAAACAGAAGCAATGTTATAAAGACTACCTAGGCAGAACTAGGTAGACTAAACACACTTGCTAGTTTCAATGGTTGCTTATAAGTTGATATATTGGGCCCATTACATTGACATCACATTGGCCTTACATAACAAAAAGCCTGGGTCATTGCTTCTGTCTGAATCTACCCTTTGATAGGAGGAGTGTAGCTTGCCATAACATTGCCAGTTCATAGTATGCCAGTTCAAGTGTCACATAGAGATGACAGTAGTAGTGATATATACTGAGCATGTTTTCTCTGGAGGATGTGAAAGGAAGCTCTGATGGTTATAGCCTTTTGACCTTTGACTGACTTCAACACTCTCTTTGTGTGTGTCCCATTTCCAGGGAGCATTCGGGGGAGGGAATAGTAGAGGTCAAATGGCAATTTAAACGCCTTACACATGCATACACTCACCAGCTCATAGTTGGTACTGGTACTGGTCTGACACGCCGTGGTGACCTGCAAAAACAGGGAAAAAAATTAAAATTAGGTAAAATACAACATTTCAACTTTAATTCTGGTTATTGTGATGGCAGATAATTATACTAGGAATGTGTTGCCTTTACTGAGCTGCTTCACTCTATGCTTTATTTTTAGCCATTTGTAAAACCAGCATGTTTAGGTTAGATCCTTGATCCTTGACAATGGCAAGCTGTACTTTTCACCTGACCAGCCATGACAGTGTTATGTTGATGTCTCATTCCTGTAGCATAGAAATCATAGCTTAGCATAATCTTAGCCTAGTATATAGTTTCCAGTGTTGGGTTCAGTTGAGTGTTCTTTATTTTTGGAACCACAACATTGAGAAAGAAAAATAAGTTAGTTAATTAGTGAATTAAATATAAGTTAGTTCATTAGTGCATTTAATATAAGTTAGTTCATTAATGCATATAAGTTAGTTCATTAATGCATTTAATATAAGTTAGTTCATTAGTGCATTTAATATAGGCAAAATCCAACCTACAATTAAACAATGACAATATCTCAAAATGTCAAAAAGAAATAAACTACCAGGGGCTACCAAATTACCGACATTGCAGTGTTTAACCTAAAAACAGCTTAAGAACAGGGGTACATATATAAATGAATGCACAGGTTGCACATCTTTTTTTGGCTCTTTCATGTAAATGCACCAAAACACCTCTGCAACCTGACTTGACAAACTTAGCTTCCGCACTTCACATGACCCAAGAGGCAAGTTAACCTCTTAGCAACAGTATCAGTTAGTCCCTATGAATACTATCACCTCAAAATTAGCCTGGCTTTGATTTCCTGATGTTGCACTGGTACTGTCTTAAAATAGCCGTTTTAGGCGTCAGTGTCTAATTTCCCCAAACAAACTTAGCTATCAGTGACATTAGTGTGGCTCCTAGCAGTCGGCAGCAGAATGACTGATTAACAGTGGTAAACAAGAGATGGGTGATTGTATTTACATGTTAGGATTAGGAATAGGAATTCACAGCTGCATACATGTTTACAGTTAAATGCATGTAGTTAAAGTTGATGGATTATGTGAGATTAAAATGGGCTATCAGTGAACGGCAGTAGCGGCCAGGAAGGAAGCTGTGATAATGAGTTTGCCCTGGGAAAACAAAAGACTGGTTGACTTTGCAATGTTATCTTCAAGCCTATCAGAATACTGGGGCACAGTATAAATGCTGATGTAGAAGAGGATGGCATCGCTTCAACACTGCCTACTATAATTGCAACCAATGAGCTTCTGCAGTTCAAATAGAACTTTTTCTATCTGGCATCTATTTCTTTATCTTCTTCAGCTCACTCTCTTGGATGTACTCCAGCAACTATGGGACTTAGACGGAGTATACTCTGGACTCTGAAGTTAGTTGCAGGGCTGACACAGAGACACACAGATAGAGACTATTCATTAAACACAGTTTCTCCAGTTGACCTATAATATATATATATATATGTGTGTGTGTGTGTGTAGTGGGTCAGTGCACTAAAAACGACTACACTACAATGTAATGGCCCGATTCACCAACGGTTTATGAGGCTGTTTGCACAGTTGATCGCACTAAGCAGTACATTTTTGGCTCAAATCCTGGCTATCTTTACAAGTGCATATGCCAATCTGTTTAGTCTATTCCAACGTTTCATATCTCCATCCATTGCATTGGCACAAATCTTCTGTCAGTGCCCCTAAGTGCAAGTCTGAAGTAGAGATTTTGAGTTGGCACTGCATCGTTCCAACAAAATGAACTTCTGCAGGTGCGTCCTTACAAAGAAATAGAAGGATTTGGCATAAAAAAAGAATGGCTTGCCTTTTTGATATGATATGAGAAAAACATTCAATACTTGATGTTGAATATTGCAATAGTTCCTCCAAAACTGAAGACGGGGAGAGGATTTAAACAGGTCTAAAGTAGGACTAAATGAAAGTAATCATGACTAAACTTTAATTATGTATTTAGTAAAAAAGAATTATTATAATAGTGTTCATCCATGTCAGATTAAAGACCATGACATAACTGAAATTTTCACAATATTGATTTGAATACAATCATTTTGCGATACTTTGCAGCCCTACGATATAGTTCAAAATGCACTCCAGGCAAATGCATTGCACACTATACAACTTGAAGCCATGGCTGGCATTCATATATCACTATATTGGACGTCCCATTGACCCCGAGGCCTTGTACCCTGTGCCATTATTTACCCAACAGGAGACATCCTTACGCATCAACTGAAAAGGTCAAAATGCCTGCTTCGCCGGAGATGAGAATTTTCACTCATGAAAAAGTGCAAATAAATATTGTTTTCATATCACAGATGCAGCCAGAGAGGATTGACGGAGCGTACAATCAGACAATCTCGCATTCTTTCAAAAGAGCGTCTCGATGACTAACCCTCATCCCACACCATCATCATCACCATCATCAACAAAGTGAAGAACAAGGCTGCCTGGTTCATCCTTATAAGGCCTGGGCAGCTGCAAGGGCTAAGATGGGGCTTAGATGCATCAGAGTGAGAGCTCCTGCCACACGCTTCAGAGAGGATCACGTCTCGACACCCTGCCAACTCACTGGACCGTTTGGGTTAGTCTGATGTGTCAAAAGATGGAAGCAAGCCAAAACTAGAGGATTGCAAGAATAGTTCTTAGTTTTGATATCTAACTATTTTATATTATACCCTTTATATCACATGCCAGGGAGTGTGAGGAAATCATATCAATGCCAACTTTCATCCAAAAATTATAATATCCAAAAGGAAGCCTGTTGTAAAGGTACATTTCATCCAGCATATTTTAAAAAGCCACCATTCAGAAAGAAGTACCCATCATAACCAGCACCAATCTAGCAAACAGATTATCACACTGGCTTACAGATGAAGTAATGAATTTTACTCGTATAGACTCTTTTCACCCCTCTGCTCAGAGAAACCCATCCAACTCATTTAAACACTGTTCACGCCGCTATGGGAAGAACATTTTTTGAGACCATTGCCATAAAAATGCAGTCTAGAAACCAGACAGAAGGATGATCTCACCTCAGACACCTCAGCACTGAAGATGAACCCATCCAACTCAACATACTACTCACACAACTATGGGCACAAACTTTTGAGAGAAACAGTAATAAAACAGAAATATAACAATATAGAAATAGTAGTGACCTTCTAAGTCCCAATTCCCAGTGAATAGACCAGGAGACTAGAAAGAAGCTTCTCCAACCATGAAAATAGTTCAGCCTTTTAAAACAGGCAGCTTATAATCTCACAAAGTCATGGGGTAAGTCTGAGCAGCCACTGAAGGAGAACAGGTGACTGAAAAGAGGGGGGGGGGGTCCACCACGGGCAGGGGGCCACATAGGGGTGGGCTCAACAGGCCCTTGTTGTTGGAAAAGGCCAAAAGTCTCAGGTGAGTCCCAATAGATTCAACTGGATCTATGTACTGTATTGATGTAGGTCCAGACTAAATGAAAGATCAGGAAATGCTTTCATGGCAGCACAAGAGCTGTTCAGTGCTATGGGAGTTAATATATTATACACTTAAAAAACGTACTTAAGTGGTACAAACCTTTCAATTTGACCCCATAAATAGGCCTTTATGACTTAGATGCAGAAATTCCACTTTCATTCACTTCTTTAGCTGCAAACATTTCTGTCCTTTACAAAATTTCCCTGCATAATAACGCCCCTGATCATGTAGAGTTGGGCTAATAGGAGAAAGCATGTGTTTGCCACTGTACATAAATCATCCATCTGGCTCCGGCTGAGGGTCCGACCACACACCGGATTCCTACAGCGTCGCTCTTTAGCCGCACAAGCGCCCGTGGCAGTTTGCCCGAGAAAGTAAATTCCTCACTTTCCAGTTGGGGGCCAAATAAGGACTGAGGCTCTGCACGGCCCCTTTGGAGGGATTTGGATGCGGCCTGGCTCTCTGTTTGACTTGGAGAGCTCGTAAATCCAGCCGGTTCTGTGATGGTGGGGTGCTTGTTCGGAAGACGTTTTGACATATTGTAAAGCGTTGGTGGCAGTCTGTTGTCAATAGTTTAAATAATATGCCATGTGATGTTGAGAGCTAAATCAAGGAAGGATAAAAGACTGGTGGAATGTGGCCAGAGAAGAAAAATGTGTGGGAAAGTTTTATAAGGCTATCATTTATAACTAGCTTTGAAGTCCATAAAGTGAAATATATTGGATAAACATGGAAGGCTTAGGCTCTGTCAACATTATTAGGTAACTTCTGCAACATTTCCTCTTCATCATGCCAGCACTATTCAGCGACCTAATCCTAAAATTATAGGTTTTGATCTGAAATTCCATTTTTGGGATATTTCACAGACAATAGATCAACAAAGGATAACAGAAATATTTAATGACCTAATTTTGGGGCTTTGAACAACCACATACAAACTGAAGAGTTGAATGGTTCATTGTGAATACACCATTAACTGCTACAGTGATTTAAGAGTGGCCTTTTTCAATCCCCACAGCAAATCATATAATAATTCTATTGTAATATTAATTCAGGTATACTTTATTAACCTCCATAGGTATTCAAACGTTGTCCCAGTGCCTATGAATCCTGGGCCATGTGGGTCGTGAATGTAGCTGGGGAATTCACTATTACCTGTTTTGTGCAATTTTGGAGGTTGATGGGGAAACTAGAGTACCTGAAGTACAAGGAGAACACTCCACACAGAATGGCTTTTACAAAGTCACAGAAATGAACTTGGGACCCTCTTGCTATAACAGAGCTAATAACAGTAGCTCTGATCCTGAGCATTCAGCCATGACTGCCAATTCAGGAAAACTCCTCACTTCATCAATCACAGCCAAGGATTTTTATGTTTTGTAAATTAAAATAATAATCTCTTACAATCTCAACATTTTCACTCAAGAGTTGCATGTCAAAGACCAGCACGCTTGACTGTTTTCTGCTTCCACTAAGATCCATCAACACTCACTCACAACTGACGAGGCCACAACACATAGGCTCTCATGTGACAAGCCCTGTCTCCTGGTGAATAATCAGCTAAGGGATTTAGCTATTGTCCTACAATAGTTACCACATGCTATAAAACGGGGATCGAAAATTAGCCTTTGGGCATTGGGCTGCTAAGCTAACTATACTTCAGACGACCACAACATAAAGCAGCTAGTTCATCACGTTGAAAAGCCTAACTAATTTGATGTTCAGAGAGCTCAGCAACATTATTTGGTCATATAAAAGCCAGCATGTTGGCTTTGGAGGTTCGTAAAGTGGACTTTGTGGAGGCCGAAATCCAAGGATCATGAAGGGAGCGAGATATTTTATCATCGCCAGCCACATCGAGCGCATTGAGTGGTTTGGCCGCTTCATAGTCCTGATACGGTTTCAACCAAATGACTGCGAGCTACAGACGACGAAATTAAACAAGGAAATGATGGATATCAGATGTGCAATTGTGGTCCGGGGCTTTGGACACAGGTTGGAAACCGACAAATTTAAAAGGCCGCCTAGGATTGTGAAGCAACAGGGGCATGACCGCAGCATGTCATAAACGTGGGGCTGTTCTATCGGTGAGTCATGGGAAAGAGACGGGATTGGACGCTAAGGTAAAACTAGAACTCACATCAATTCAAGAATGTTATGTTTTATTGTTGGAAAGAAGACCATGTTTTTTTTTTATTATTGTTACATGTATTTTGGGAAGACAAGAAACATGGCGACACAAAGAAACAACAAGCAAACATCCCTGAACTGGGATTTAATCTAGTTCATCAGATGAGCATTTTACTACGTCAGCCAGCAAAGTGCTCGTGCATTTAAACTATTTTTGCTGATAAATCCACAAAGTCTTAGTGGTTAAACTATTAATCTACTATAAATCAAATTTTGGAATCACTTTATTTAAAACAGAAGCAAGTTCACCTCTCTGGGCTGTTGTAGAAAGAGAGAGTATAAATCTTTCCAAGACAGACTATTCTAAATATACACTATAGTGACACACAAATACAGGCAGTATATCATTGCCACTAAATGCATCTTCAGCAAACTTTAGCACATATTTTATAGTGTAGTTTTACAAAGTAAAGCTAACTAGTTCCAAAGTTCTTCAAACGTGACATGTTTTGGTCATTACTGGCCCTGACTAACTTTGGGCTCTGCTCCGGACACAGAACCCGTATCAGTTCCTGTTTAATTAACGGGTGGATGCGGGATGCTTTCACCACTAACAGCAGAGTGAGGCGAGAAAAGAGACGCAAGGCCAAGCCCATATCAGCGGCTCACAAAAAACGCAATAAAATACAGGCTTCCTCCAGCTCAACATCTTCTCAAATGATCTGTTAGAGCAATTATCTATGTGCAAGCACCAATTTCTATAATCTTGGAAGTGTAAATTTGCTAAACTTGCTTCTAACTAGCAAGGAGTCGATGTTCCCACTAATAAGTAAGGCGGCCATGTAATAAAGCCTTATGTGTGGTAACTTTAATAACTATTTCCAAAGCCAAATCCTGTAGCAAATAAACACTGCAAATGCCATATTCCAACAGTAGAAAATTGTGATGGCTTTAGTTCTTTGCAGCCATTTTCGTCCGATTTATGGTAGTTTTTCATAGGAACGCCTCAAAAGATGAAATGCCCTGAGGTATGTTTTTTAGCGATGGAGGAGACAAATGGTTCAACGGCGATTCCAGGTGTGAAGCATCACTCTCATAGAACATCTTTTGTGATGATAGGGAGACATGCATTTTTTATCTTTTGGGGTACCGAGAAAAGAGTTAGGTAATTCCTCGCTAGTGATCTTTGATAACTCTTTCAGTTTTGTGCAGTACATCATTTGTATAAAAATGTCACGTGTTTAAGCCAGTAGATGTTTTGAGACCTAAAAAATATGCTGAAAATTCTGATTGTAGGAGCCAATTTTTGCTTTTTCACAACACTTCACATACAACTGGTTAAAATGAAATGCCATAAAACACCCTCAGTCTCCAAATAAGCTCGATTCTGAAACTTTGTTCAACCGCCCACTTTTAGGTCCTGACCCTAAAATGTGATGTTTTAGTTTGTTGAGATAATAGTGGATAGATTGTAAATATAATAAATGCAAACAACATCTTAAGCTAATATTTAATATGGGATAAACTACTGTAGGACCAAGCTACATTACTATGACAACATCAACACATTCCTCCTCCTTGTTTTCACCCTTCAAGAAAGAGACATGTAACCTCTTGACCACAACATCTTGACCACTCGTTTTTACAGCCACCAATGTGTTAGCACAAGGTCGGAGGTCAGCGAATGCCAACATCACTCCCAACATTGCAAATCAAACTGAAAACTCAAAATTCAGTAGCTAGTAGCTGGATCTCACACCAAAACAGAAGCATGTAGAGTGAAAACACGTGTCTGAATGCACGCTGTGTTGACCGGTCGCTCCCAGAGTCTGCCACAAATCACTATGTCGGGTCATGAAATGATCTGGGATGATCTTCTAACAACTTTCCCATGAAACTGTTCCCCCCAAAACAGGAATTTACAGAAAAAGATGGAAGCAGAAATAGAATGCCAAAAATTACATCCATTTCAAATTGAAATTCTGAACTACATACCTGCATTCAGAGATCTCAATTCTCACGCTTTCCCTTCTGTCTGATTGCGTCTACTTTGACATTCCCCATTTGCCTCCGGACCCCCCTCTGAAAGAAGCAGGAGTGGGAGTACCAAATACAGGCTTTTGTCCTCCTCTTTCCGCCCCCTTCCTGGCTCCTAACAACAGCAAAGTAATCCTCAGCGCGTGCCAAGAGAGCTACCGATTCAATGAACAAGGAGGTGTGCCTCAGGATACCGTCTTAGGACCGTTTGACTTGTCTTCCATACATTGTCAGCCGGCCAAGAAATGTCAAAAACGAGCTATATATGGCCAAAGGAAGAATAACTAGTTAAGGATTGGATTCCGGTACCAGAAATGAGAGCGCTGTCCATGGGTAGACTGTAACTGTATCCCTCCCTTTTCTGTTTGTTTCTCTCTTGCTTCTCTCTCCCTCCTCTCACAGACTTGAGTGGAGCTGTTGTCATGCACCAGAATATGATTGCTGGTGAACTGTGCCAACGTAAAAAAAGTTGTACCTAACAGACATTATGTAATAAATGTATTGTTGTAGATGTTAAAAGCGGAGTCATTGTGCCAAAATTCAATGGTAACCTTTCCATGTATTGTACATGAAGTGGTCAGGATGGAAACTACTGGAGACTGGTAGATTATTTCCTTGGAGATGAAAAACATTATATGAGCAAAAGCCATACTACCCACCTTTTGAGTATGGAACTAAAGGATCATTTATCTTGCATGTTCTCTCTTCACAAAGGTTTTAACTTAACTAGCAGTACTATTCACCAGCACTTTGTGTATAGTTAAGCATCTACATTAGCATCAATAGACAGCACTGTGTTGTCTGAATCATCTTAACAAATCTCTGTGGAAACCACCTATAAATACAAAGAAGCACCAAAACAAGCAGTTTTAGCAAATGCTGTATAATATACCGTACATTTCAGTAGAAGACTTTCTAGACAAAAACTCATATTTGAAATCATAAGTTACTGGTTTTGTTCAAAACCAAAAGTATATTGCACATTTGTTAGCCATTTTTATATGTAGCCTCTCTTTTTGCCATAAAAGAGAATCAGAAATATTAGTTTTGTGCAAGATTTACAAAAGTTATTTCATCCCATAGGCTCTTTTAAATGTGTAAGTTAACTTTCCAGTGCAGTTCATAAGTAAGCCCAAAGTTCAGCGGATATCCCAGAGCTCTATTGTCTCTAGAGAAAAGTATTTGCACACTCGGGGTGAACCCAGCTCTTGACCTC
This sequence comes from Philypnodon macrostomus, assembly GCA_036025475.1. Lineage (NCBI taxonomy): Eukaryota > Metazoa > Chordata > Actinopteri > Gobiiformes > Eleotridae > Philypnodon > Philypnodon macrostomus. The sequence continues at coordinate 10,859 of JAVQKC010044050.1, forward strand.
CAGACGAGGACTGGAGGTAAATTGGGCCATCAGTCATCTGCTAGCACCCGGTTATTATGGTGGCCGCAGCGCTTGTCTGCCAACGCTGTGTCCCGACTAGCATCTCTGGTGTTGAAGGGCGTCGCCACGGAGACGGGCAACGCTGGTGCTTTGATGGGACGTGTTTTTGTCGGGGGAACAAACCTGCCTCTGTGCTGAGGAATGGGGAGGTTTGGCTCTCGCTAAACGTGTACGTGTCATCAAACCCCCCTCCTCTTCTTCTACCTTTTCACTTTCATGCCTGGACAGTCACTCTGGCTTTTGTGCCAACATTCTTTACCAGGTCTTACCTCTGCACAAGTCACCGTTTTTGAGTGTAAATGCGGTTGATGGACAGCTGTAATGAGGTGATAGGGAAAGGTGAAATAAGGTATTCATGGTTTTGTAGCAAAGAACACCCAAATCTAAAGGTGACGATGCATAGTGATTATAGTGAATTATACTCCGGAGCGATTTATAGTCCAGAAAATATGGTACGTAAAATTGGGGTTAAATGTTTTTCCATTTAACAATTACTCTATAACTGTTGCCTGTCGCATGCATATCTCAATTTGCCACACACTGGGGTGATTCATATTTTGGTTATGTCTAAGCTAAGCCAAGTTTGATAAAAAAAAATTACAAAAATAAAAATTGTGAGGCAATGGACAATGAGGCAAAATTGGGAGAAATGTGAGGCGCATGCTCTACCGACAAACGTAAACAGACCCATGACAGAAAAGAGTCCATCCATTAAGGCTAGAGATCTTACCTTTTAGTTTATGTTGGCTACTAAGATAAGACTTTCATATCCCAACTATGGACTATAAAATTGAGGATATTACCAAGACTAAAATAAATCAATATGGCCAACTCTTGGCCATATTGATTAAAAACTGTGCTTCCTCCAATAACAAAGTGTGTGTAAAGGAGCTTGTCATTTAGTAAAGCTTAAATGAAAGATCTGGTCCAGATTTCACACATCCGCACACATATGAGCTCTAAAACCACAAAACCCCTTGACCTCAATAGCAAGAAGGACCAGGCTGTAAAGAATGTGCATGACTAAAACAGAAGCTAAGTTGGTAGTCTAATAATGTTGACCCCTACTTTCCAAACCGCTTCATGCCATATCAGTGTTATGTAAGGATGGGAGCGCATATGACAGACTGGAAAAAATGGAGATAAAGTGGAACTATCTGAGCACATCTAAAAATAGATATGGGGTTAATTGGAATGTCCAAAACTGCAGAAATTGTCAAATTCTGGAGATGTTTAAACAAAGTTCTTCAAGCTTACTAGGTCTGGGTACCAGGATTACTATAAAATATTCTTAATGTAGTAAAAACAGTTAACGATAGAAATGGATACTAAAACACACCATTTTATCAGTCTTCTAGTTAAGCCATATATTGATTGTACCTTTGCTAAACAATACATTGACTCATGGGGTTAAAAAGCATATACAGTAGAAACGGGCCACAGTTTAGCTCAGTCCGTGGAGCGGCCCATTTTCAGTTCCCCACTGTTCTCCCTGGTTTCCTCTCACAATACTGTCCGATCAATAAAGCCACTAAAAGGCCCACCCCCAAAAAAGCATACAGAAACAACAATATAGCAATTTAATTAGCATTCTCTTCCTAAAAACAGCCTGTGGGTATACCAAGTTGTGTTCTGCACTTAACACCGACATGTAAACACAATCTCACAAAACAAGGCCAAGGCTGAAATGAAGAAAACATTTCCCCCGAGCTTTCTGTTTACATGAAAAATATTCAGACTTATTGAAAACCCTCTCCAGCTCCTTCACATCATTGCAGTTTGGTATCTGTACCTTCCCCTTGCCAAACCTCTCTTGGCTCTTCCAACCCGCTAGTCTCGACGTCGAACAGCGTTAACCAAGGCAGTAGCATTCCAGGAGGCTCCTCCGTGACATGCCGTGGACAAATGAATGGTAAAAGTGTTTGTTTCCATGGTGGCTGAGAGAGAACAGAGGGCTTACATGCACGCTAATGCTAGGTTTGACATATAGGATCCTTTTTTCATTGAATTGGGGGAAATGGGGCCAAATCTCGTTCAAAGTCATTTTTAATATGACCTCACTATAGATAATCAATCATCTGAATATATTAAAATGCTTTTCTTTATGTTCAAACAATATAACCATATCCCACAAATTGGTCACAGCAACAATTTACTAAAGTATTAAAATATTACATTCTAAATGGACTGAGACAGTGGTTGCACACTTGGATTAGGCCATAACAAAATCAATGTACACTTGCAGTTGACTGAGTAGGAAAGAAAAAGGAAATAAGCAATAAAGAAATATAAATTATATTTACATACAGTACAACCATTTTGGGACAAAACAGTCTTGTATTAAGAGCATAATTTTATATGTATACTGCTTACTTTCACATTCAAATCTTTCAGACAATTTAAACAAATATTTTGGCTTGAGATAAGCTAGGGATGGATTCAGCCACAAGCCAGTGTTCTCTTTGTGCTGTCCCCAAGCCCAGACAAAAGGAAACTGTTGAATCCGGAAGAGGATATACAGTGAAGAAAACAAGTATTTGAACACCTTGCTATTTTGCTATTTCTCCCACTTAGAAGTCATGGAGGGCTCTGGAATTTTCATCGTAGGTGCATGTCCACTGTGAGAGAG
>JAVQKC010044063.1:0-14089 GCA_036025475.1 Philypnodon macrostomus
CAGGGCAGCTGTGGCTACATAGTAGCTTACCACCATCAGGTGTGACTGTAGAGTGAATGAATAGTACAAAAATATGTAAATCGCTTTGGGTGTCTTGAAAAGCGCTATATAAATTGAAGTTAATAATAATAATAATATTTGAAACTTTCAGACAAGACCATATCATTTACTTTGCTTTCAGTGGATCTGTCAATCCAAGGCTAGGATCTTTCTGTTGTGTGGAGTTACTACTTTATTCTTATAAAGGTGCTCTTTGGGAAAAATGGGGATTCTTTAAATTAGTTTATGAAAAAATCTATATGTTTAACAGATGACAAATGCAAATCCAAGGCCTTCTGTATTATACTTTATTCTCATACTCATACTTTTCTCTTAGGGAAATCTCTCGACTGCATTTGACCCATTCTTTTAGCTGGAGGTTTGAGCCTATTGTACATGCTTTAGGATACCTTGCTCTCTCTTTGATTTTTCACAGATCAATGATGAATTGAAAGCATTAAGTCTTAAGTGATGAATGCTGATGTCACTATGTTATAGCACCATCTGTTGAAAGACTTTAGGATGTGAAGTCTACCTCATATCACTACACAATCTTGACCTTTTTTCTTGCAAACAGACTTGAGAATTCATTCATTTTATTTGATGCAATACTTTATAATATACTCATAGGGAACTGTGGTTATGCAAAAATGTGAAATCTTTGATCTGTTTCCTTTCTAAAATGAGAAATATAGTGAATATAGTGACTGTGAATGTGATAAATTAGCACTCAAGCATTGCATTAATGTTTTACAGTATTCATCATTGCGTGTGAATAAACCAATCACTGTACTATGGAATAAGTACTCCGTGTATTGCTTTTTAATGCTTTGAAAACCCTGTCATTCATAAAAGATTGACAGTAGATTTACCTTTTTTGGGGTAAATTCTAAACGCACGGGCGGTTGACGAAATGTAATTTAGTAAGCTCATTTCCAATAAATTACTGAGAAGCAAGTGCATATTAAACCAGTGGAGTAGAGCTAGAGAGTTTTGATGCTGTGGCAAAGAAGGCAGAAATAGAAACAAAGACAAGAGCTGATCTACAGCTAGGAAGCAGAAAATCAGCCCAATAAAAAGAAGACATGCATATATTCTTCCGCTGCTGATATGAACATAGATTACAGGAATGCAGAAGTCTGTCTTTGCCTTGCAGTCACATTGCCCTTATTAACTTTGAGGTGATGCTTCTCTAGAGAGTAAACTGCTAAAGGTGAACCTCATTACTTTGCATCTTCAACATTCAAAAGTTTCTGATGCAGCATGAGATTGGAATATCCAATCTCCTAATAAATCCCCTAGCCCCCTCCTGGATTGAACCAGGACTAACACATGACTAAATCAGGTGTGCAGTAGAACTAAACCAGAGATAGATAACCTGTGAATAAACAAGTGATCTAGGACAAAAAGGGTCTAAACCAAAACTAAGCCAGGACTAAACCTGGGGTCTAAACCAGAACTAATTCAAGGCTACACCAGGGTTCTAAACCTGGACAAGGCCATGACTAAAAAAGATCTACATCAGAGCATAACCATGATTCAACCACAGGTACAGAAGGTCTAAACCAAGACTAGATCGGAACTTAATCAGCCCTAAACCAGAACTAAACAGGACTAATCCAGAAATCTAAACCAGGACAAAAAGTGTACACTAGAACTAAACCTGGACTAAAAGAGAAAACTAAGCCAAGACAAAAATATGACTAAATCAGGTCTACACCAGACTAATACACAGGGATAGGGCTTATACATGATTGAACCAGGGTTAAAGAAGGTCTTAACCAAGACTAAACTGGGACTAAACCAGGCATAGATGACCAAACAAGGTCTAAAACAAAAGTATATGTAATGACATTCATATGGACTAAGACACCCATGGGCCTTGAATCCCTGGCTGGTAGTATCAAGATCCTTCCTTGGCTTTTTTAATAGGCTGCTTGATAGATGTATGATATAGCACTTCCCCACAAGTACTGCAGCCCTTAACAGCGGAAGTGTTGTTTCTTCACCCAATAGGAATAACAGAACGCCTGCTTGTATCAAAAACATATATCGGCTATTATATAATTGTTATTATATATATAAATATACCTATTTATTTATGGTCTTGAGTTTCCATCACACTGTGAGGAGAATCGAGCTTTATGGGTCAATAAAGATGTTGCACTGAAAAAACAATATGATTCTGATTGCTCACTGTGAGACATGCTGCTGTGTAGAGAGAGAAACATACAGGCTAAAGCACTATTGACACGTACATGTTCTGCTATTTGTACATGTAAAGACTAATAGAAATACAACAAGAACGTTTAACAAGGGCTAAGGCTTATGCTGGCTGAGTGTTATAGTTGCTATCATACTCTCTGATGAAGAAAACCCATGGAAACAAGTCTGTAAGTGAAATATAACGGATCACAAATAACACAACTATCATGGTCCATTTTAAATGCATACTTATAATATAACAACTGTATGTTAGAAGTGCCCCATCATGGTACAGATGCTGGTTACGGCATGTAGTGCATGAAATTAATGATTATCAACTGCATGTTGTCAGCCCTGCTACTAACTGGCCATTCTTCTGGGGGTCACACCTAGACACTAATTGGATTAATGTAAGAAACATTAATGACCCTGCATAGGTAATCTAGATTTACATGAGTGGGCCCTTGGTAAAATAAAATGTTCAAATATTTAAGTAATTTTAATAACTACTATATTCTTTATCTAGATAGTTGAACTTGATAACACCGTGAAAGGCAAGTCAGTGGTTGGAAACAGCCTATTCCGTTTCTATAAGTGCCGTTGTTTTGATCTAGATTAGGATATTAAGTAAGCCCTGTCATACTTGTTCTAGCTCTGCAACTAGTCCAGTCAATGTGAAATTCATTTATTCCATTGGCTGGTGTGACCCGAGAAGCCCCTGTGTTGTTAGCGCGCTATACGCTCCCTCCGCCGTCCATCAAGTGCGTCTTTCGCAATTCTCCAACGAACACACTTCTCCACTCTGGTTGGTCACTTTACCTGTCCATCATAATCCTCTCGCTTCTGATTAGTTCGTTTCTAAAGCTTCTCCGTACCTGTCTCGTCGTGATAGGCTGATACCACTTCCTGATTGGACACTTGACCCGCCCCCTCATCCAGCTCCAAGGAAGGAAGAAGGAACTGCTGCGAGTCGCATGTGTCACTTCCAGTCTTGTCTGCTGCAAAACCGCGCGGCTATGTGATTCCCTGGGATAATTTACTTATTTTCCGGTCGGTGGGACTAAGGTTTGCAAGTTAGGAACCCCAGCGGGCGGTTTTGTGGGCGTGAGAAGAGATTGAGTGGGTTTTTTTTGTAGGAAGAGGATACGTGGAATAAGTGGTGCTATTCTTTCCTGTGCGTTACCAGATAGCTCGCTCATTGCTTGCTTGCTTCGCTCGCTGCTTTTGCCACCACGACAGGATTGAATATGGCGGAGCATCACCCGGTTTCTGACAACAAACACAAGTCTTCACTGAACTCCGGAGGGCCTTCATATTCCGGGAATGGACGCAGTAGCACGGCGGTGGTGGAGAGAGCGGGCAGCGGGAGTAGTAGTAGCAGCAGCAGCAGCAGCAGCAGCAGCACGGCGGGAGGAGGAGGAGGGCTGTCCACGGGCCTGTCGCAGCCGGCCGGGTGGCAGTCATTGCTGTCTTTCACCATCCTCTTTCTGGCCTGGCTGGCAGGGTTCAGCTCCAGACTTTTTGCTGTCATCCGCTTCGAGAGTATCATTCACGAGTTTGACCCTTGGTAAGTTTGCGTGTTTACCCCAAAAGCTGCAGTGGTAATGGATAATGTCATGTTGCTAATGTGGGATTTCTGCGCGTGTAAGGAAGTTTTCTCTTGTCAATTTTTTGATGTTGTCGGGCTGGATTTATTGCCAAAATGAGTCCCGTTTTTGCTAAGAGGATTCGCCTCCAGATTTGTAACATATTTTCTTCTTTGGTGTTCATGTTTTGGTTATTTAAACGAGAAATTGGCTCAAAAACTGGGCGCATGTCCAAATCGGCAATGTCATACCCACCAGGGAGGCAGAGTTACCGCCTCTAATTCACTTTTAACTCATTATGAAGTAGGACACAGTTGGCGATAGATACATAGAAGATGGGGGAGGACTGTCTAAGCGAGTAACCCAGGACAATGGGGACAGCTTGGTTTGACGCAAGCGTAACCAGGGACCTATGAACTTCAGGGGTGAAGGGGGAGACGTCCTTTTTGACATAACTTTATTGATGTTTTATTCACGTGAAGCATTGACACTTCCTGAAGACTGAATGACTGCTATGTCTCTTGTTGTTCTTAAGTTGACCCTGACCTTGCACCAGTTAATAGATGCCTTGTTTTGTCGTTTGACCTAAGGCAGTGAGAGTTTTGTTTTAGTTTGTGTCTTGAAAAACCGTTTAACACAGTACTAAGAACATATGTTGTGCACGGCTATCAGAGATACCTGCAATAAGGCGCCTATATAAAAGTATAAAAGCGACTAAATCTTAACCACTCACTTCTGGCACGTGTTTCCAAACTGGCTCATTCTGGGAAACGTATATGGGTGAATTAAATCATTGAAAGTATTTTTGTTAATGAGTGTTGGTGTGATTTTTGCTCTCGTACTGTATACAACGAAAACAACTTGATGAGAAGATGAGGTTGCAAGCCTACCACGTGGGCTTCCTCTTCCTGCATTCATAATTCTGCTTACTGTGGTAAAAGTAAGAACTACATTTGTTGTAGCTTAGTGCATCCCAGAAATCCCAGTAACCGTTTTTCTCGTGAAACAAGATGAAGCAATTTTTTGGCAAGGATTCCTCCCAGAACAGATTTCACAACTGCAAACCTTTTGGAACAATCTACAATGGCCAGAATAGTTCACTTTGACCTAGTGACTCTAAATAAGGCTTCCTGATATAAAAATCATGGCGTTTTACTCTGTTTTCTTCTCGTGGTTTAGATATTCTGTGGAGGTGTTAAAACGGTGCTTGTATCGATGACGTGCGCGGTGGCTAATGTGTGAAAAGGCTTCCAGATGACAGAAGCAACATCAGTTAGATTCTGCTGCAAGATTGCTTTATGTGTTTGTGAGATAAAAAGTCAGAGCAGTCAGAATATGGGTAGAGTTTCACCTTTTTATATTTATACTTGGGCTTATGGGACCTTTTTAAGCTTATATAAAAGTCACTTCAGATTAAACAGTTTTCACCATAGTGACTATACTATACCCCTTTGGCACCGGGTGACATGTTGTTTTGTGTTCCTTCTTTAAAAATCACCACTAGCTTGTAAATATCCAAGTCTGCTTTGTGCTCTAAGGGACTATTGCTGGGCCTAAGCCTGCATTGCATCAGTGAAAGCATTTAATGATTATTCTGAGACCAGCCATGGGGATTAAACTGCCAGCTTCATGTCTATCTGTTGTAAAGAGAACAACCAGGCTCTGAAGATTTGGCTTAAATTGGTGAAAATCCTTAAAAAAAACCCGAGCATGACATGGAGTGAGATCTATTCACACAACACTTCATTGTTCTTCTATCATGGGGACTGTCAGACTGCAGGCTGTAGGTCTAACACGGTACAATACTGATAAGGCAGGTGGTATCTACACTGGTATATGTCAGTGTTTCTTGTGTAGGTAAATGTCAAATGATGTCATGCGTAAATGCCTTGTCAGAAGCAATTTTAGAATCTAAAACCCTAATATAATTGTGTAAAAAGTTGTATTATGTTGGGAGGAGTTGTATGACTTTTTAGGATGCAAACTGTACTGGCCCTCCATTTACAAGTCACATATTTTCTGCCATAGTCTCTCAAATCGATGTGAACACGTGAATGTTGATTAAATACATTTCCAGGAGTTTCCTTCAAAATAGGCATCCTTGTCCTGACCTTCTTAAGTCTCTTCGTAAGCCTCTTTTTAGCCATGCACTTTCTACAAGCCACTAACGGCATTCTGGACAAGTATTTATCTTGTTTTATGGGACAAAGCCTGTCCAAATCTTTTATGTACACTGTTTTAAATTAGAGATTTACTTCCCGTTTAAAGACGACCTCCAGGGCCTGTGTGTGCCAGTTTTTGAAGCTACAATGATGAAACACAAAATTGTTGAATTGTTTTGTTTTTGGCTGGTATAAGTTGATCTGTTCATTAATGTGTGTATGTATATTATTGATTAACATACCAGGTACATTTCTTTAATTAACCAGGTCTTTCAATTCAATTATAAAAGTAGCTAATTCAATTTAAAATAATGCTTTGCCTATACTTTACTAGGTTTTTGTTGCTGCTTCTGTTGTTGTGTGGTGTTGACTTCAATGTTATTCTTGCACCATTCTTATTGTAGAGATGATTGATATAGAATACTCTTGCTGGGCTTTCCACATCTGATTCGAGCTTGCACCATCAGGATTTAATCTCTTGTCTTCTACCTTTCCTGCAGATGTGATGCACCTTTTTTTATTGTATGGACAGAGTCAGTTACATCATGGAGATCACAGTACAGAAACCGGTCAGAAGCGTCCACCCCACACTGACCCTCACTGACCCTCACTGCACGGCTGCTGTCAGTGCTGTAAGCTATCTCCAACAGCCGAGCTAACAGGCGAATCTCCTCTGCGGTCGTTTGCTGATGTGTGCTGATCTGGGCTTTTGATGTGGCATGTTAATAGTGCCTTTCTATCAGAAGTGCGAGATGGAGCTATTAGAGCTGACAGCATGGCGGGCAGGGACCAGTGTTAAGCAGCAGGTTTGTGGTTGTAGCAACTGAGTTTTGAATTGATCAAAAACAGAGTAACATTGGTAAGGACAAAATGGTCTCTATGTAGTCATTCTCATCTCTTGGTTAAGATATCTAACTGGACTACTGTCTGTCCAAACGCATATGCACAAGAATAACTTAAGCACTTCACTTAAAGGTGGAATGGGAGATTTTTTTCTTATTATATTGCCAAAATGACAATTAACTAATGAATGCCCTGAAGGACTTTAATTGAGCCATTAATCCTGCTGAACATAAATAAAACCGCATGAATTTTGGCACAGTGATCTGGGCTAGTGTATATTTAATGTACATATGCAAATTGCAGAGGTCAAATAAAGAATGACTGACTAGCGCCCACATTTTTATGACTCCTACACACTTACTTTGGCAGAGAGCAATGCAACTTGATACAGTGATTCTCCACATTGTACCCAACATAAAATATTATTATGACCCCACCCTACAACAAACAGGAAGTCATTTTGGGTTGAAATGGGGATATCAGGTATATTTGACAGCCTCTAACTTGCACATACTTTGCCCGATTAGGCTCAAACCTGAAACACCTAATTACCCCCCGGCCCTGAACACATCTGACTAATAGGATGGCAGTTACCTCTATAGCGCCCCCTATAGACTGAAAGAAGAATGTTGTTTTAGGAAATTTTACAAAGTTTGGCAAAAACATCCTTCACAAACATCCAGACAAATCAAAAAAGCCTTCCCATGTTTGTCATGGTTTGGGGACAGGGCCTCTTAATTGCTCGTTAACAATATTAAAACCCTTAGAAATCACACAATGTCTGATTAAAGTCCCCATTTGTGCCAGTTGTAGCAGACGTATGGGGCAGACGTATGGGACCGTTTCACCGATATACACCTTGCTGTCGGGGATGACAGCACAGGCCTAGTTGTATTAGAAAACAACAAGAGAGAGGTCTTCCTGCGAAGTAGTCTTGTCTGCAGTGGAAGAAAGGAGCCTGATTGTAAGTGATTAGTGAGGATCAAATCTGATCACACAGGGTGGTCTGATTGTGAACTAGTCTCTCAATGACGTCATTCTTAACTTTGAACCAATCATATTCATAAAGTCAAAAAATATGCGCAGGCAATGCAGTATGATGCAGAATGTAGTATATTTTTAATCACAAGAAAACCATTTCTTTTGTCATTCATTTCCTGTGCTTTTTTAATTTAGATCTACTTCTAGCGAAAAGAAATGCAGTAGAGCTTTTGAATGATCAACTCCACTGATGCCACTGTCTATATTAAGTCTATAAAAGGAATTTTAATTTGACATTTTTTGCAACTGAGTAGAAAAAGCAGGTACATACATTTCAGAGACACTATTTTAAATATAGTGACTTTGGGAATGATGGATTTAATCTCATTTGAAGCTTGTAGTCTGTCCCCGAGCCATCACCAAATCAGATAAAAACATATTTTTAAAGGTCATATAGTTGTGCTTTTTGGCACATTTCAGGGTCTTTTTCTGAGACATTGAGGTTACTATTTTAGGTTAAGCAACATCAAACATACAAAATGTATCTAATACAAACTGTTTTGTAGAGCTCCCACTTAGACTCGATGAGAAACAGTCTGTGAGAAAACTGTTCCTGTTTAAAGACAGGACCAAACCATTTGTGCCAGTTTTCGTGGGTTTCCCAAAAAAATCTAACCACTTTTTACTTCTTCTGGGAAATAAACAAAGCTTTGACACCCTCACAGCCAAACACACATCATCTTCAATCAGATATGTTGTTAAATGGTGGTGGCAACAAGGCTTCTCTAGGTGTGTTTGTTGACACTGCAGGAGCAGGGAGGCCCACTTTGTGGTTTAGCCCTTAAATATCACATCATTTTTAGGGTCGGTCTGTTTTCAGGACTATAGCTCAACATAAATAATTACTTGAACATGCCTGAATAAAACAAAATAAAAGCTCAGAAAAGTTCCTTTTGCAGGACTTTTAAAAATTGGTCAACATGGTGTTCCAGACCAAAATGCCATTTCAAAATAATATGACTGAAATGAAAGTTAAAAAAAATAATTAATTAGTCTTGGTGCCATCATGAGTTGAATAGTGAATTGTATGATTTCATATTGGCACAATTTTTTAGGTCAGGATCAAAAAGGAAAACCTGGAAATCTACTAGAGTGTGAGCTTACATTCAAATTACCCTAATTCAAAAAGGCTGATAATTAATTTTCAAACTTTATGCTAGTTGCACACGGATTTATCATTATTAATGAAGTGAATTTATTACAGACCAAAAAGCTATTTTTCTGTGTCAAAAAATAGCTTTGGTTTGTATTTGAACATTTTGAAAATAGACCCTTTATTAATGTCATATGTAATGTACAAAATATCCACAATGGAGGCAATTGGAGCAAAAGTTCACTATAAATAGGATTTGTGGCGAGGGATAGAATAATTATGACCATAAAATGAAAACATTTCTGTAAGGACTTGCTGTTACTAATGTGTACATTAAATAAACATACATTGTGAGGTACATTCACTAATGTTTCCTAACCAGGCTCTGACATCACCTACATGTAGCAGAGTGGTTGTCCTTTGTCAAAACCATCTTAGATTGGAATATTTTGTGGCTAATTTCTCTATTCCTCCAGTTGCCTACATTCTGGAATTTAGTACTTTCTGTTAACAAACTTTGATATTATATTTTTATATTGCCCACTCCTATGGTAACTAGCCTGTGTTTGAACATGGAATACCAAAGAGAATCACATATATCATACATATATAATACTGCAACATTCTAAGTGTACATTTTCAAGGTTGTCAAATTCCAGTTTCCAATTCCTCAAGACAAATGCTTTATGAGTTACTCCATAATTCAATATATCCACTGTCGCACACTGGTGGTGGTAAGCTTCCTCTTTTACCTCTGCCACAGCAGTCCTAGAGCAGAGTGACAAATACTAAAACCAATCACACGAACATTCTAACAGTACATTTAGGAAAGGTGTTAAAGAGTAACTAAACACCCTTCAGGTTAAACAATGGTAATGCAGTTGAATTTTCTTATTGGTCAAAGATATGTCATAGTACATGTCTGTGTCTCAGGAGCTGATAGGCTCTTGTCTCATTTAAACACACACCTGTAGTGAATCAGGAGGTTGATTTGAGAGCATGGGTCACGCCACATTCACCCCAGCCCCTCTGTCTCTACCAGGCACTGCTCATTTGTGGAGCTTTTTTGACTGTGGGTTTACTATGAATCTGAACAAGATGTATAGTTCCACTTTAAGTGTCTTGCTCAAGGATCTGACGTCAGTATGAAGTAGTTGGAGGGAGGTTTGAACTACCACACATCACACATTAGCGGATACCAATAAACATTTGCATAAACTATTAAAACATACCTCACCATATTTTCAAAATGGCTGACTTTTTACCATCAAAAATGTGAAAATGCTAAGAATGTTTTCATCTAACATAAATGTCACCCGTGTCTTTGAAGGTCACTGTGGTGTCACTTTAAATCTCTGATGACACACATAACCTTTGTCTACCTGTTGCTATACATAATGGCAGTTTGGCTTGGCTGGACAACTAACTATCCACTTCTCAGTATCAAAAACCAAGCAACAGGTTTCTGCTAAGCCTTCGAGATGCCAAAATCATTGCACTTGATAGCAAGGTACATTGGGGAAGCAAAAGTGACAGAGCGGCAAAACACAATGTAAAAAGATCTAAATGCTAAGATTGAGTCGAAATAGCTGTGAAATGGGCCGTATAAAGCTTGATATCGGTGCCCGGGAGACTACAGTTAAAAAGTCTATGGGTGTTTTCCCAGAAAGCAGTTGGTTCCACCTCACAGCCACCACGAACGCATTACAGATCTGTTTAGAGCCGGCAGAATGAAGTGAATAAAACATGGAATGGGATCGGAAAAAGCACATTGCATTCTGGTGATGTGCTAGCAGGTGATTTACTGATGAGGTAGGAGGCCAAGATGCAGGCATATGTGACATGTAGCAGCAGGCAGGAGCTGAAAGGTACTCAAGTAAGAACTCAAGTAGACGTACTAACTCTGGGAAATGACAGAAGTACTGAGTAAAACAGTCTGAACGTAATGATTGTTATATGTGCATTTGTTTGTTGAATTCAGACACACGCCAACACGATTCGACTACTTAAGTCAATGAAGTTTGATAAACAAGTGCAGAAACCAGTGGATCAATGGATAATCAATGCTGTTTTATTTGATCAGCAGCTAAGTGTGCCCATTAAAAAAACCCACAAAGGCTAGTACAGTACTTCAAGGATTGGAGGGTGTCCATTAACTTAAAAGCTCTATAGCATACAGAAAGATTTGGGAGTAATGGGGGTAATTAAGTGGTGCGGGGCAATTTTCCAGCTAAATAAGCGGCTGTATTTTGTGAAAAACCAAATAGGCTGCAATTGTGCTCCATTTAGATAATGTTGCCATGAAAATAAATTCTGGGAGAGAAGCTGGGAGATGATAGCTCTTCTGTCTATAACGATAGCCAATACACTTTAAAGGTCCTATGTTCTGCAAAACTGACTCTTAACCATGTTCTATTGTTGTTTCAACCGCCAACGTAAGCTGAAAAAGGGATTGACCGCAGGATTAACCTATAAGCGATGTAACAAATGCAGAGAAGCATTGTTGCCACCGCCATTTACCAACATATCTGATTGGAGAAGATGTGTGTTCGGCTGTGAGGGTGACTCTGTTTCACCGATATAATGACAAACAAGGGATTTTTCAAGCTGACCTGATCTACAAAAGTGACCATCCATATATCTCTACTTGATCTTGATGAGCTTGCACAACATCACTTTTTTTCTTATGCAATAAACTCCACAGCTACCACCATAACACCGGGACCAATCTATTCAATCACCCAGAGACCACTAAAACTATCACCTCAGGTCAAATATACTCTCTATGGGCCCACAGTGTAACTAAGCCACGTAACTTTAGAGTTTATTGTTTATTGGCAAACGACATTCATATTGGTGAGAGCATAAATTGAATTAAATATGTTGTAAATTGTGCCATGGCTACGCAGAGAAAGGTACTTACAGAATGCAAGGCCAGTCATTTTGTCAGCGTGGCAAAAATAATAAGCCTGCAAGGCGCCGGCAAAGCAACGAAGGTTACAGAGAGCTTTGTATACAGTACGTCAGGGGCTGTGGTAAACTGAAGGCCAAATGGTGCTATCCTTCACAATGAATTGCAAAGAATAACTACCCAACAGCAAGGTGAATATCAGCGAAACAGCCCCATACGTCTGCTACAATTGCTATGGCACCTTAATCAGACATTGTGTGATTTCCAAGGGTTTCTATATTGTTTAACGAGCAATTAAGAGGCCCCGCCCCCAAACCATGACAAACATGGGAAGGGTCTATTTGACTTTTGTGAAGAATGCTTTTGCCAAATTTTGTAAATTTCCCTAAAACTACATTTTTCTTTCAGTCTATAGGGGGCGCTATAGAGGTAACTATAGTACACCTTATTTAATCCTATCTGCACCTTTGTATTTTTTATTGTACTTTTTGATCATATGTTTATTATATTGTTACTTATCTATTTTTTTTGCACACTTTTCTTACCATGTACTATTATTGCGTGCTGTTAGTACTTGATTATCTTAGCGAGTCTAACGGTTCTTCTGATCCTAATCATGTCATTGCATTTTTTGACCTTGTGTTGAATGTGAAAAAAATAAAAATAAACTTGAAACCTAGAAACTGCCATCATATTAGTCAGATGTGTTCAGGGCCGGGGAAAAAATAGGTATTTCAGGTTTGAGCCTAATCGGGCAAAGTATGTGCAAGTTAGAGGCTGTCAAATATACCTGACCTCCCAATTTCAATCCAATATGGCCGACTCCCTGTTCCAGGGTTAGAGAGAGCCTAGAATTCTGCATCCCTACTTTCAATGGAAACTTGGTGAATCACTTCAGACAAATATTTTAAGCCAATTTATCAAAGTGTGGCCCAACACCGCAGAGGATTTTCCCTTACTGCTTGACTGTATTACTGTATATCCAGAGCCCATTATTGGATTTGGAAGCCGGGAACGAGTCGGAATGTGGCGCATCCAGGCCTTATTGTACATTCATGAAGGTCCCTTGGTGTGATCCGGACACATATTGGTTTACAGCTCTGGGAATCCCAATACAAGCACCAAACACATCCCTATATTCAAGTTCTTATCACAGTTGTGCACATTTGGCTCAGGCTGTTGTCCTTTGCTGCATGTGTAGTGGTGAAGGTCTTATGACGAGATATGGGCAGAATGATACTAATATTACTTTGTTGTAAATATAGAAATTTAGCTATGTATTTAATAAATTCAAATAAATCGAATATAACATTTTTACATCTCAGTGTTATGTTAGTATAAATGAATGCAGGGGCGTGGCATCCACTCCGATCATAACCAATCACACAACCACATTCATTCATAGGCATTGTGGGTTAATTGCCCAGGGACACAGTATATGCTCTCAGGTGGGGTTTCGAACCGGTGACCCTCTGGTTGCGAATGCTTAGTCAATGCGCCACTGCATTACGTTGCGTACAATTTTACTGTGACTGACATCAGGGTAAGTTAATAATCTGAAGTTATGTACATTCACATATGTTCTAAAAGAAATACCTCATATCCAATTAGCCTTTAGATAACAAGTACAGGTACTGTCCATAAATAGCTAAATACACACACTATATATGTCTATGGCATTGTGGCTGAACTTAGTAAATCACATCGGTCCCTGCAGTAGAGGAGGGCCGAGGCAGACGTTGACATGCGGCAGTGGCACAGTGGGTAAGGTTTGCTGGTTCCAATACCCGTGTGAGAGTTGTCGTGTCTCTGGGCAAGACACTTAACCCACATTGTCTATGAATGAATGTGTTGTGTGATTGGTGTGACTGGTGTTTGGTGGTGGTTGGAGGGGCCGTAGGCGCATAATGGCAGCCACGCCTCTGTCAGTGTGCCCCAGGGCACCTGTGGCTACACAAGTAGCTTACCACCACCGGGTGTGACTGAGGAGTCAATGAGGAATGTAATTATATCGGCGAAAAACAGCGTGTCGCCGATATTATGGAATCACGTCGGTGCGCGTCCGCGTCCGCAGATCCTAGCTGTGAACCCGATAACTCAAAAACGAATTGCCGGATCAGTTTCAACATTTGCACACAGGTACATACCATAAAGACGCCGAACTGTATCGATTTGGGTACTTCTTCGATGAATATTAATTAAGTAATTA
>JAVQKC010044073.1:0-11621 GCA_036025475.1 Philypnodon macrostomus
ATTAGTGTTAGAGAAATCATAGAGACCTTCAGAATGAGAGAGAAGGGCAGGGAGAGACCTTCAGACAGCTCCTCATACACAAAAAATGTTCCCTACCATATCTGAAGAATACATTTTCCTACTAGCCCCAAAACCTAAAACATGAAACAACACCTTATAAGGACACCCAGGAGAAAGTAATTGCCTGTAGAACAATTCACATGTAAGTGCCAGGGTGATCCATATATTGTTCAGTGGCTGCAGAATAATTAGAAATAAAGGCAGTTTAATGGTGACACGTAACTTGGGTCATTTGTCGTCCGAGCCTAATGCGACCACATTTGGAAAGGCTCATTACAGTCAAGGACCCAATCAAAGAGAACAGACGACTTCATTTAAATGTGCTGAACAGACACTGCCTTATGCACCAGGCCACCCATATCTCTGCACTATTGCATTACTGAGATGAAAGGAGCATATGTCTGTAGGCTTTTCAAGATGCATGATCATTGTATGGTTGACGTCAAGAATGTTTTTGGAAATAATCAGATCTGGATGATTTTTGGAACGTTTCATATTAGGAATCAACTGTGGGGGGAAAAAACTCAAATGAAGGGATGCTCCCAATTAACGGTTTGATTTATGGCTGCTGGAGAAAGCACAAGAATGTGTGTAGCTTAGCTTCAAAACCTCCAATTTGATGTTTTTTTTATTCAGTGGTGCATGGTGGCATAGTGGTTACGGCCCCTGCTTAACAGCAAGGAGGTTGATCCATCTTTGACATGCAAGATTTGATGACTTGCCTATAGTGAATGAATGTGGGAGTGGATATTTCTCAGGATATGTCTCTGTGTCAGCCCTGCGACTAACTTGAAGTTTTTCAGGGTTCCTCTTAAGGCCCATAGTTGCTGGGATAGGCATCAGTCAAACCCCTGGCGCTGAAGATTTCTTGTGTCTGAGATCTCTATGGGACCAAAATATTTTTTTATTTATTATTAGATTTTGTAATGTTGCTTATCAATAGAATATCTTGTATAGTAGCTCTCTTCACACATTCTGGCAGTGACTTGATCAAGTACACACAGCAGTTGCACAAGCATGCCTTTTAGCTATTGGCCAGTTGTTTTGCTCAGTTCTGCATATTCCAACAAAATAATATTTTCTAATGATGCAAGTAGGAGGCAATAATACGAAGCCGCATGGTTCAACATATGTTGAAGTGGAATCATTTGCCTAACGATGGACCTCATGCACTCAGACAGATCATGGTCCAATACTATACAGACTCAATTGAGCCGGCAGAGAGCGCATAACGTAAGCATAAATCAACAGAAACGTAAACAGGACTAAAGTCCAAAGTGTGGCTTTTAATCAGCCGGTTTAAATACAGTGCTGTTATTTCACAAAGGAGATGTTCCCCAGAGGTCCATCTAAGCCACACAGAGCTGAGGGCCACAAAAGAGATGCCAACTCATAGTCCATAGTCCAGTCTGACTGAGCCAGTGAACCATGCACATTATACAGATGTGATTTACCTTAATTAAAGAGCTTAAGTGGTGGGATAACTAAATGAGCTTCCTTGACCTTCATCTCACCTCTCTTGGCGAACTACCTTGCTTGTCTGGAGTATCTGTCCCTAGAAGTCACAGAACAGGTCACAGAGAATACAATACACATATTGCCTTTTCACAAGCTTTTACAAAATGACAAGGTTAAAAAAATTTAGCTGTAGACCTGGAGTTTTTGAGAGTGTATTTGTAAGTAGCATTATCAAAAAGTCTAGATTTAATGAGTTTTTTCCATGTATTAGGTCCCTGTTTCTCCAAACCGGTAGGGTGGCTTTGTAGACGGGGGGGAAAAAAGGAATCCAAGAAAACAGTTGTTCTCCTTAATTGACTTTAACCAAAGGGCGAGCACACTTTTATACATGGACAAATGGAAACAGAAAGCCTTTATTCTTCATTACAGAGAGAAAACACACAATGGTGATTGCTCTGCAGGCTGCCACAGTTTTTTTGTCTTTGGTTACATATTGTCAGATTACTTTAAATTTCATGAAAGCAAGGTCCTTAGCAAAGCCTGGTCTCACAAAGTAAATTTGGAAGAAAAATTACCCCTAGACTGGTCAGAAGAGGTCTGAAGGAGGTGAAGCACATTGTACATCAAATCCAATGTCAATGGACAATAATTATCTACTATTTATTCTAGAAACAGACATACCAGTTCTTCAAAAACAAAGGATTAAGAGAATGCACCATGGACACTATGGGCACTGAGGCAAGTGTTTTTCTTGGACATTGGTAGATTTCCAACTAGACATACGGGCACTCGTTGGGAATCTGTTAATCCTGTGATATGGAGGAGGGGATTTAACCAACAAGAGGACTAAAAATAACACCAAGTACCAACATAGTCCACTGATTGGTTACACCATTACCTCATACACATCAGAGGTGACAGGTCCCATACAAAACAAGGCTTATCTCTGCAACACAGCAATATAAGGGCCTAATAACAATGTCAATGTCACACCACCAGCAGTCAAATGACTGAATTAATATATTTAGCATGACATATTGTGAGAAAAAGAACTGGTGTTCATTACAATGTACATTATGCTTAAAGGCTTTATAGAAGAGCAGGTAAGGTGTTTTTCATTGGAATCATTTCAAGCTGCACTACCTGATTTTATGTCCTTGTACATTAGCAAAGATAAGAATTGAGTTATTAGTAAAGCATAACAGAGGTAATCTGAGAAAAAAAAAATAGACTTTGAGCTCACCTATGGGCTGTGTTATGAGGCTTTTTGTTCTAGAGCGAGGGAAGGAACTGTTTAACCAATCACATTCTTCCATAGGACAGGAGCGCTCTGTTGGACTGTTGGTATTTATCAAGAACTAGTATTTATCAGGAACAATGTGAAGGAGCTGAGGTTTTATCTAAAACTCACAGCTTTATCTTAACATGTTTTATTTTTATTTTAAATAACTCAACTCCAGATCTGCTTTGTTATCATCATACTTCCTGGCTTGTGTACGTACTTCCTGGTTTGTGTGAGACCGTGATAGAGGGTCGCAAAGGAGAGGAATAAGGAAAGGGGAGTGTATCATTCAAACTTAGACACATCACATTCATAGTCACACATCAGGTAGTGCAGCTTTCAGTTTAGGATGCACTGATTGGCTGTTAGAGACGCCACGACATCTTCATAATGCAGTGGTAGTTAAGTCAAGTTCTGGATCTTAACACTGCTAATACAAATAGCTGGGACAAACAATGATAATCCTTAAATAGACTGATCCAAAAGTGATGTATTGAACTAAGCTATGCAACATCATATAAGCATTCAGCCATTCACACACTGGAGTTGCAGACACTGGTGGCAAGGCACTGGGTGAAGTGTCTTGCCCAGGAACACAACAACAGTATTAACTTGGATCAAACTGCCGACCTATCAATTTCTCTCCTGGATCAGCCACAACTATTGACAACTATGGTTGTTTCCAAGCCTGGTCAGCCGGGACTAAGTCTTTTCTTATTCTGTGTTGCTATTCCACACCAAACCCATCAAACCATGTCTTTGCTTTCTGCACTAAGACAGGGGCATAGAAAAGGGCCTTTGCCAACGAGCCGAAGAGTCTTGGTGCTGAAGCGTTTAACTGGTTCTGGAGATAAGGCCTTCATTTTCAGACAGAAGTGGGTAAAATAGGCAAAAAAGTATTACTCAATTTAGAATAGGGGTTGGACGAAATATCAATATAACAAGATTTTACTGTATCGGTATTGCAGTCTGCTGTATCGGTCCATAGGAATTTATAATATTTTGTATATTTCACAAAAATGTAATCTGGCAGTACTGAATCTCGGCTTATTTGGGAATTACATTTGAAGTATTCACCGTTCTAATTATTAAATTCACTATATTTTGTTTAAAAAAGAAATTCATACAGTTTAAATACTGTATTAATTCCTTTAAAAACTGACATATTGCATATGTGCAATATATTCAGTTTCGCAGTATCACCATATATTGAGATAGTCAGTATCGTGAGCCATGTATTGTATTGAATTGTAAGGTATTCTGAGGATCCTGGCCCCAATTTAAAATACTGTTCCTTCAATACTGTAAATAATGACTTAAGTAAAATTTTTAAAAAGTAATAGAAATTCATTGAAAAAGTTCTCAACTAATTCCTACCCACCTCTGTTAACAGGCCTGATGCATGAAAGACTCTTGCTGTAACCATTGTGTAAATGTATGTATATTCAAAACAGAAGGCTACGTTTGTAAGATACATTAACATGAATTGACATTTTGGGCAAAGTAGAGCTATAGTTTATGATATGAACGCTTATGAACATGACTGATTTTTACAGCTTTTCACGTGCCATCAAAAATTGGATTCTGGAACACCAAACATGCTCACACTAACAATACCAGACGGGTATTTTGCCATCAGATGTTACCCCTGTGGGTATCACCTGATGGCTTTCAGATTACCAGACCAATAGTGTTACAGTACCACATTAAATTGCACATGGCATTTTTAACCCACTAAACCAATAGTGTTACAACATTATATTATACATATATGACATTACATTACATTATACTACATTATACATTGCACTTTCAACTTGAAAATATTTATTTTATTGTAAATTTGTATATTGTACAGTTGTTTTGTGTCTGTGTTATCCCCCATTCCTAGGACTACAGATGGAAATTAGCTATAAGCTACAATCTGGTACAAACATCTCTGCCACTGTGCTTAATGTAATTGTACACTGTCCTAATGAACCAATAAATAAATAAATAAATGTGGCCACTTTATTGGGTCTGCCTAATAAAGTGGCCAGTGTATGTCAAAGCGGTTCTTGCACAATAAGGTCGCGACCGCTAGATGGTAGTATTGCATATGAAATGTTTTTTTGGATCGCGTAAATGCAAACGATATTTATCTTTCTTTATATTTAACTTAAAGAACACGTGTTTTCTAGTTGCAGTTATTGTACTGTTTCTGTGGTTCTAACCCAATATTTTTTTTATTGTTTTATTTCAACAAGATTAGACTGGAAAGCGCTCATAGTGCCACCTGCTGACCAGAGAGCGCACATGATGAGAAGTATTGATGTCTTTTATGGTCATGAAGCTTTATGTCTTTTCTTTGAAGCTGCTAATGTTCACAAATAACCACTAAACCGTGTTACTTTTTATCTCGGGCTTCATGTTCATAGATCCAACATACAAATAGCCTAAATGTGTGGCTAACAGAAGGAGAGTGGGAGGTAGGCCTAAAAGGAATCAGACATACGCATCATTTCTATTCTGGTTTTATTGTGTTTGCTAATAAAATATTGAGATGCATGCCGATTTCACCATTTGGTTTGGTCACAAAAACCAAATCGGCCTAGATACCAGCTTTGGAAAACACTCACCAATCAATCAAGTAAATTATAGAACAGAATTTACAAAGAACAAAAAGTCTGGCATCAGCATTTTATGACAAAAACAACTCAATTAACATCAGTGGCAGAGACACGCATTTCTGAACTAACGCAATAAGAACGTGCGCGTGTGCAGACCTGAGAAAGGGCAGGTAGACTGTTCACACTTTTACCCGTTACTCCAAAGGTCCTAACACAAGTAGACCTTCAGTAATTCTTTCCCCCCAAAATGTCCTCACAAAACAACATGCTTCTCAAGGGCAGTGCAGTCAAGGCAACAACACTGAGGCGCCCCATAATGACATCAAAATCTGAATATTATTTGAGTTAGAAAAGCTTAAAGCTTTAAATATGTTTTATCTATGGGCTTTAGAGAGTTGATTTTCATATTTTCATTTGATATTATATTTTTCAATTCCCTCCCGTGGACCCACCACCCACGGGAGGTACCATAAAGGGCTGGAGCAATGTGGATCGGGCAGTGGTCAAAGGTGGGAGTTCCCTGCTTAGACAGCTGCCTCCGCGACCCGGTTTCGGACAAGTGGAAGAAAATGGATGGATGAATTCTTAAAATTCAAATTTAGATTTATGTTTACCTACTGATATGCAAATTGTACCTAATTTAGCAAAACAATGGATGAAAATAAGTAGACAATGGACTTTTTAAATAATTGACCAAGTAATCTTTTATATTCTGTATAACTATGCGTATACGGTTAGACTTTGGTATTGAAGCTCCTGAGCCGTCAGGTGAGAGATATTGAGCTCAGGTCTCCCCATGTATACGTTAATAGCAAACCCCATTGGACGATATCGATTGCGGAATTTCAATCTGTCTTTTGAAGGGTCTCTTCATCATTCTCACCCCTCACCACTGAACCTGCAACAACCCACTGTCCTTTAATACAATATATACCTCCTGCTCGCTGGACCTTCACCCTATTACATTCATCAAGTTGTATTAAGAATAGTTGTTGTTATTTAAGGATGCATGGTGTGTAGCACAGAGCAGAGGGAGTGTAACCTACATCATGGGTACACTTGTGAGACCAGTGAATAATTTGTGATCCAGATTTATAAATCAATATTTCTTTGTTGGCTTAGCTTCTTTCTTCCTTAATAGTATTTAATAGCAGTAGTTGTGGTGTATTCTGCCTTCACGTGTAAGCAGGTAGCAGACCCATGTATCTGATGCCTCTTGTGAGTTGTGCCCCGTGTGTAAAGGACTAATCTGCTCTACTGAAGTCCCTACTGCTGGACCTGATAACACGAGGACTTTGAGAATGTTTGAATGTGGGTACAGCTTTGCTTTTGGTAGCACTTAGAACACCATATATGTAGGCAACATTACTAGTGTGGCTGTAGCTAAAATACTGCAGATGTGTCTGACAGTAGAGCCTTTGAACCCCCTTTATGGACAGTTAGGCAACCAGAAATCAGGGAGAAGAGTGGGGAGTGACGATCGGTAAACTGTTGTGAGCCACAACTCCCACATTTAACTAGATTAGCAGAAGTTTGTTCTTTAATTGTCTGTGTGGTTATATCAGCTCTAGACTAAATGACAAAAGGAAGATGCCGGCTCTATTTTTGTAATTTTGTTTTTCTGTCCAACTATCTCCTCTCTACACTCTCATTAATGACCAGGCTTGACATTAGCACTAGTCAAATTGCAACATTCAGGTATTTTGTGTGTATAATTGTGGCTAGTAGAAGGAAACCTTACTCAATTATGGAATGAATACAAGTGCTTATTAGCTGTATATTGTAAGTACATTTCAACAGAAAGTACTGTATTCGAGTGGATGTTTGAGTATGTATATGGACACACACAGATTGTAAAAGTCAGTGATAAATGATGTTGTTTTCTGCAGTTCTGTGTAAATTGACCAGTGGAAAGAGAAAGTCCCATCAGAGGAGCGTGAGATGAAGAGTGTGTTTGAAAGTGGGTCAGAGTGGGCAGGACTGGACCCAGGAAACATTATTGACACCCCCGCCTGTTCGCAGCACTTCCCCCCACAGTCTCTGACCAACAATTACACCTCTCCAAATTATGATCTATACTGGCAGAGCAGGCCTGACCAAAAGGATGGAGATAGATGGAGATAGATGGAGCGTGCGCCTCTTCCTTTTGTGCTCTCAGGAGCCAATGGAGACAGATGGCTCGGGGCCCGTGGATGTGGCCTCTGCAGATTGATTATTGATCAGAGGGACTGAGATGGATGCATGGGTGGAGAGGACACCGGCCCACTGTGAGAAGTAGAGGATATACCAAAGCAGTCAAACTGTGGTGCAAGGACTACTGGTGGTGCTTAGTCTCTTTCTAGTGTGTTTATTCTTGATTTATTTTCAGTCTAGGTTTGGTTTTGTATAGTCCTGGTTCAGGCCTGTTTTAGTCCTGATTTAGACCTAATTATTATGGGTTTACACCTGATTTATAGTTTAGACCTGATTTACTCCTGGTTTAGTCCTTGATTTGCTTCCAATTCAATTTGAATGTATTTTATTTGACAGGGACATGCACAACAATACATTGACCTCGGGGGAAATATGATTTGTGCCAGGTTTAGCCTACAGTCCCTGAACAGGTAGATACTAAAATACTGAAATTATGTAAATGAACAACATGATACCGATAATAAAGTGGTACTTAGAAAGACAGATCTTTTCTTTGGTGGTTCTTGGTGTGAAAAGAGTGAAAACCCCTGTACTAAAAGATAGCAATAGTGTAGGAGCACCTGAAGAGGGTGCTGTTCACCAATGTACAGATTTGTCTTCTTCATGTAAAAGGCTTTAGTCTGCTTTGCACTGTAAATAGAAATATTGGAAATAGATGCTAGTGAAAGTGAAAGTTTATTGATCCACAAAAGAAATGGCTTGGCCACAGTAGTTCAGCTGCACACAAAAGCACTCTTATAAAGTCACTAGTAAAAATGATAATAAAAAGACACAAGAAATCTACAAGAGCTAACAGGTAGCCGACAAGTGTTGAAAAGCGCTATAAGGATTTGGTTTGTAAACACTGAATATAAAAATAATATAAAGAATACATTGTTGTTCTTGTAAATAGTAGTGTGTGTAGCTCCAGTGTTTCTGTGTTGTGTGGTTGTTGTGTAGATGTTGTGTAGATGAGCTAAGACCAGACAGAGGCTTCACACACTGACTGCAGCTTCACACAGGAGCCAAGAGGTTAAGCTGAAATCTTGACTGTCTCTTATTTTTTTCACAACATCTCTACCTTTCATCTGCACTGTGTGTGGACTTGTGTGTTTGTCCATTTACTGCTATGGCCCCACAGTCTGTGAATATCTGTGTGTGATAAAGGAACAGAAGGAGCCTGTTGGCCACTAAGCAGGAGTGTGCTGGACGCAGATACTGGAGAAAATAAATGACATGCAGACCTCTGCCCAGCACACAGGGGTACACCCCTGACATGGACATCCCAAAAACAAGAAGATTTTTCTTAAGTTTTGGACTGCCCTACAACAATATTACATACTTTTCAATTCAAAATGTTTGTCTGTCTAGTCTATTTTAGCAGCTCTCATTAGAGGCGCATCTTTGGTGTCCCTCAGGGTCCTCCATAATCTTCAGGTTCTTGTTGAAGTAAGAAAAATATAATTATAATTCTTTTAAATATATTTGTTTTTATTTTTATAAAGTATGTGCACTCACCGGCCACTTTATTAGGTAGACCTTGTACCTATCAAACACCCAGTGTGGTCTTATGCTGATGTGTTCAGAAATTGTCTTTTGCCAACAGGACTTCTGCTCACTGAATAGTAAATATTTTTCAAAGCATTAACCCTAGACCCTAGACCCTAGACCATGATTGTATGAAAACTCACAATCAATCACATTTTCATGCTTAGTCTAAACACAGGTTTGTCTTCAACATGCTGTATGTATCTGACTAAATCTATTGGCTTGATGTGATGAGGGGTACAGTGTAAAAAGTGGTATTCATTGAACAGTCAGAGAAATGCTTGAACCACCTGTAGTGAGTGTTGCTGGATGTCAACATTCATACATTATTGATTATATTTTCACCATTTGCAGAAGCTGTGGACCAGTGCCTCTCTGTTTATCTGGAGGGTCTAATACAGGCTGACGTTTAGCGTGTTAGTGTTTACAGCATTAAAAGGCTGCTTTCAGCCACATTACACATGCACAGCTCCAGGACTGGCCGCATGGCACTGGGGTTAATGAAGTTTTTCTCGGTTTCGCCACACTGCAGAATTATCTAGTGGAGCAGGAGATGGCTGGCTTTCTTTGTGAGTGTAGACAAACATAACCAGTGCCCCATTAAGACATAATATACTCATGTCTGCACTGTTCACTCAAAATGAAAGATCCCGTTTCAGATTTTTATCTTACATCAATGAAACGCAGCAGAATACACAGTGACATACACATCGTAAAGAAACACATGCACTAAACACTGATCCATGCAGACAAATAACTTCAGTAGCTGCTTATAAGAAGTCCTCAGTCCCTCAGATCACAGCGGGGGGTGCACACATTCTCACTCCACACACTGCAGTCAATGAAGGGAGCCACAGACTTGTACAAATGAGGAGGAGAGAGGAAGAGCATAGAGTGTGCTACAGAATACCAGTATAAAAAGAAATGTGAACCATCCTCGAGGGCTGCTCTTGTATCAAAGAGCTGACCAGCTGTGTGTTACAGCCTCACAACAAACATCCAAAGCTGTGAGCATGCACAAGTCTGACCATCTTCTGTTTCAATTAAATTTTATTTGTATAGCCCTATATCACAAGAAAGTTGCCTCAGAGGGCATCACAGAAAGAGATGAATGTAAACAATAAACAAGGTCATTGCAATCAATAAACACAATCAAAAAGACTGTTCCAGGACATCCCCTGTCCTCAGACCCTCCATCGCAGCCAGAGAAAATGCCAAAAACCCATTTATGGGAAAAAGAGAGAACCACATGATAGAGGGATCCACTCCCAGGACTGACAGGACTGATGAAGTCCTTATGCTAAGAGAGATCAATGTGTGTGTATGGATGCAGCAGGTTCAGGGGGGGGTCCAGATGTATGAGGAGATGCAGCAGAATTGGTTGGGGGTGGGGGGATCCAGATGAGAACACGGACACAGTGGGGGCCAGCTACTCACTGGGACATCTAACAGAAAATCAGGCATCTGAAGCTGGGAGGTTTGGGAGGGGTCTAGGAGAGGTCCACCATCAGTGAGGACAGCACCATAGACAGCCAGGCATCTGAAACAATATCCACTCCCCCAATGTGAATAACAATGAATGATAGATATAAGTGTAAACGTGAGGAGACAGAGAGAGACAGTAATTAAGGGTAGAAAGTGTAGAATGAAGAGACATAGAAAGTGCTCTGTGCGCCATACTTCACCAGCATCTAGCCCCTAATGTGTAGCTCATCCATCCTTGAGAAAGAACTCTGAGATCCACCCTGTTCTTTAGCTGTCCTGGACATGATTTCTCATAAAGGAAGGTTTTGAGTTCAACCTTGAATGTAGAGAGTGTGTCTGCCTCTCTAACATGAGCTGGAAGATGAGTCCATAAAGCAGGAGCTTGGAAACTAAAGGCTCTTCCTCCAACTGTACTTTTAGAGATCCTTGGCACCACTAATAGACCTGCATTTTGAGAGCGAGCGGAGTGCACAGCTCGGATGATATGGTAGGATACATCCTTGAGATAGGATGGGGTCTTTTTGCTTAAGGCCTTGTAAGTTTGAAGAAGGATTTTAAACATGACTTTATATTAACTGAAGCCAGTGAAGAGATGCTAACACAGGAGTAATGTGTTCTCGTCTGCCAGAGAACTGTTAATAATCTTGCTGCTGCGTTTTGTACGAGGTGAAGACTTTTCAAGTAGCTTGGGCAGGCCGACAAGAGAGAATTGCAATAATCTAGCCTGGATGTGACAAATGCATGGATCAGTTTCTCAGCGTCATTGTTTGATAAGATATTTCTTATACTGGTTATGTTGTGTAAATGAAAAAAATGCTGTTTTACAAGCTTGGCCAATATAAGCTTTAAAAGAAAGATTCTGATCAAGTAAAACTCCAAGGTTTCTTACAGTGGAGCTTGAAGCTATACTAATACCATCAAGAGAGACCATATGGTCAGTGACTCTGTCTCTTACATGTTTAGGACATAATACGATCACTTCTGTCTTGTCTGGATTCAGAAGCAGG
>JAVQKC010044093.1:0-10856 GCA_036025475.1 Philypnodon macrostomus
ATTGTGCAGTAAAGCTACTCTATGGAGTACAATTTATTTAAAAAGTTACTCAAGTAAATGTAACTGAGTAAATGTAACTGAGTAAATGTAACTGAGTAAATGTAACTGAGTACTACCCAACTCTGCTTAGTCATGCATATACTTGCTTTTTTGTGAGTAAGGATGTAAAAGAAGCTCCATTCACCCCTCAACAGCTCACTTAGCAACCACTGACTCACTGAAGGTAAAAGGTTGCATGATTCATACTTGCATAGACTAACACAACAGTGTAGTGGATACTCTTGCATACAAATATACTGCCTGACTTTCCAATCTCTATTTTTTCTCCCCCTCTCTCTGTCATAGCTGCGGGTAGAGGAAGCGGATGGATATCAGCATGGGGTCAAAAGAAATGCTTGCAGTGAATAACAGAGGCATAATAAACACCATGGCTTCACTCAAATTACCAGCGTTTCTCTCACACACTCACACACCAACCACGGCCGCTGTGAAATGCACACAAAGGAATCCAATCAATCAAGAGCCAAAGTTGCCTTATCTCCCTCGTATGAAAATGGAACTTCAAAAATTAGCTCATTTATTTTGGACAATTAGGGTTATTCAAGTGTGACAGTGGAAATTTAGTGTTCGCTCAGGCGTAGTCGCGGCAACAATAGCGGGGAGCCAATCGAGTGCGAGAAAGCATTTAAAAGCCTCTAGTATTTACTTATCAATGTAACCGCGCTCGGTGTTGATCTCATTAAAAAAAACTCTTGGCTTTTATTTTGGCGGGGCACACACAGACAGACTGACAGGCGAGGCTAAGAAGCAGGGGCACTCATGCTTGTCATATACGTTGTTATTATTATAGCCTGATCAAAAACAACTGCAGAAAAAGGAAGGGAATATAGAGTTTTGGGAGAAATAAAAAAAAAACTTGTGACGCGACTCGGATTTCAATTTGTCAGGAGGCTCGGAGGGCTTCTGGTGGGCTGCTGCTACTGTGTGTGTGGGTGTGTGTGTGTGTGGGTGTGTGTCTGTGAGTGGGTGTGTGTCTGTGTGTGTCTGTGTGTGTGTGCGTGTGTGTGTGTGTGAGTTCAACAAGGTCCTTGAAAATCAAATTTGGGATATTATTGTAACCACCGCGCAGAATATATTTCACTGATTCAGAGAAGAGATGGAGAAATGTGTCTGAGAGCTGTGGCAAAACAAACAAAATAGAGCTGCAATAAAATGGTTTTGTATTATACAAGGCTTTTATATCTATACATGCAACTAATATTGAAGCTGGCATTCAGAAATATTCATCTATTAAATCAATTGTTTTTATTATTAAAGTGTGATATATATATATATAGAGAGAGTGTTATGATGGTAAAATATATAAAATACTGAGCAAATTTAAATGTTTTAAGTAGATCTGTGTGGAATAAATCAAAATAGATTACAAATGTTTCAAAAATCTAGCCTATACCAATGACAAGGATAATGTAACATTTCAGCCAATTATAGAGTCTACTAACTTCACACAGATACATGAGCAAAACATTGTGTATGTGTTGTACACCATAAAGTGGATTGGCCTGAACCTTATATCCTGCATATTTGAGCTTTTTCTAACACAAAGTAATTTATTTTTCTTCAAGCTGGATTCTCACAAGATTTGTAGTTTTCAAAATTCAAAATCCAGCCTTTTAGCAAAACTTATTAGCAACATGGGGACGCTGAAAAATGTAATGTATGCTGCTTTATTTTTACAAAGACATTAAAAATCACACAACAAAAATGTATTAAAATAATTTACTAATTTAGATTGTTTATCTAGGTCATATCAGTCGGAGTCTCTCCTCTTTTCAGGCGTTTTCTATGGGAGCTGTATAACAGAGCCCTAAATAGCAGAGTGCTAACACTTTGAAAAGAGAAAAATGACATTGAGCAAAGTGGACCAGACGAGCCACAAAGAAATAAAAACGAAGAAGTGTTCCTGTTGTAGAGAGTGTGCACATTGTGGATTCCAGATACTATTCATATTAAAACTCATTATCTTTCCCATTCTAATACTACAGTATCCTTAAGACTGGCTTTAAGAGATCTAAAGAGCACCCCTTACTATTGTACCATTCATTCCCGTTCCTTTTATTCATATTTGAGACGGCTATAATGCAAGCCTGTATGTGGCCGGTCTAGAGTCATTGGCGAGATAATGTAGCTGCCTCTGCTCTCATAACAAAAGATACAAAAACCTGGTTCCAAAAAATGGTTTATAATAATGTTCTCCATAAAAGCACTCAGATGAATCCGTATGTTTTTATTTGTCCTCCTTCAACCCTTTATCTTTTGCTGAGCCAGATCTCCACAAAAGAAGTGTTCCTATTCACATTTACATATAGAATACATTATTACTAAAAGCTTTATACGGGGCCGGTACAATGCTGTGCAAATGCTTTAGGAATGCTGAAGACATGCTGTTAAGGGAATAGCTTTCAAAATATGCATTGTATTAGGTTATTTTTGGTCAGTTTTTACTAAATGTAAAGTCAATCCATTCATGTGACCACGCGTTGAATTTAAAAGTCCTCTTGTGTAGGACAGTTAGGTTCTTGCCGCCATTTTGTCAGTGGTTGTAGGCTGCTCACATCTTTCTGTCTCTTCCTGCTAATCCCAGACAGACTCTTGTGGGGTTAGTGAAGATAGTTCCTTCATGGGCATATGACAAAATGGCAAAACAATGAAATGGATCCACACGGTGTCCTAAAAACCCCAAAATTCACCGACAAGTGAAACTTTTTGAACGCATTGAAACTAACTACATTTCTTCAAACTTAACGCGTTCACTTTCACATTCGATTCACCCTATGCAAAACAGGCAATCGGTGAAACATTGTTTGCTCAAAGTGTCTTGTAAATTGACTGCAAATAGAAAAGACGACATTAATAATGATAATGGCAACAATAATTTAGGCGCGGGGCATACACACGTTTAGTCAGGCAATCAGAAATCCATCTCGTACGGAGGTGTAAATATTGAAGAGATGCTGATGATGGCACAAAAACACACTTACAAACACACAATCTGAATACGTAATGGCAACCGGGAGGCCATAACAAGCACGGCTTTCATGAGAATATTACATCTTAAATATTAATCACTTTATAGATGGCCCCTTTTTTGTCTCCCCAAAGAGCAAAGTGAATCTATCATTTTCATCAATGTTATTACCCATCACAGCCACCACTACATCCTCTCTCTTCAAAAATGGCCTGATTAAAATGAATAGTGATGAATTATGCAGACTTTTTTGTGGAAAGGAAATGAAGCAAAAGCCGGGTTTTTAAAAAAGTAATGGTAGGTAGAAAGTAAATGCCGCAGTACATGCATATTGATAAGGCAATTGTTATTAGTGGTTTAAGTGTTTACAGCTACAGATGTCTTGATGTCACAGAACAGAGGCTTGTTTTAGTTTTCACATGTGCCAACATATCTTAGTACATATAGACGAGGGCTAAAGCAGGTCTAAACTAGGTATAAACCAGGACTGAACCAGAAAATCGTTTGAACCAGGTCTGAACAAAGACAACACTAAGTATATATATATATATTAAAAAATAGGTCTAAATCAGGTCTAAATCAGGTCTAAATCAGGTCTAAATCATGTCTAAATCAGGTCTAAACTAGGTATAAACCAGGACTGAACCAGAAAATTGTGTGAACCAAGTCTGAACAAAGACAACACTAAGTATGTATATATAAAAACTAGGTCTAAATCAGGTCTAAAGCAGGTCTAACCTAGGTATAAACCAGGACTAAAGCAGGTCTAAACTAGGTACAAACCAGGACTAAAGCAGGTCTAAACTAGGTACAAACCAGGACTAAAGCAGGTCTAAACTAGGTATAAACCAGGACTAAAGCAGGTCTAAATCAGGTCTAAAATGTGACTAAAACAGCAGTAGAGAGTAAGGCAGGACTAATCTATGGTTGGTAAGCAAGGGACAAACTAGGCCTAAACAAAACTTCAAGCTTTATAGCAGAATTATACCAGGACTGAACCAATTCAAAACCAGGGCAAAACCAGACCGTGGGAAACCAAAACTAGTTATAAAAAAATAAATAACTGGACTAATCCAGGACTATATCAGAAAATGGTAGCTAAATTGAAAAGAAAAACTAGGTTAAAACCAAGACTATGGCAGGAGTAAATTATGTTCAAACCAGTAAGCAGGGCAAAATCAGGAGCTCAAAACTAGAAGCATTTTAAGTATTTTATCTCACAGTCCTCTTCACACGTTACTAGTCTCTTCTTGGTCTAAATCCTACAGATGTGTTGCAAAGTACAGTGTCTCCTACTCCATACGTCTTTGTCAGCGTGAAGTTGCAGAAGTTGTCTCGAGAAACCTGCAGCAACAAATAATAATTTATCTCCAGAGCGAGTCATAAAGAAAATAAATACGTGCCTTCAGCTCACGTTACAGAGGAGATGGATCAGCGGAGTAAACAGGTTAGGTATTCACAGTTCAACAACTAAGACAGATCACTACTGCATAGTGTAAGGAAGATTAAGCATTCATGAAAAACCAGAAGCAATTATTATAACCAATATATAGCAATCAAACACATGTAAGTTGGTGCGATTTTCCAATCCTAAAAATACAAAAATTAAAAATAATCAACCTGTATGGTGTAAAGTAGGTAATCAACATCAGAGCAGAGTTTGTAGGTTTTCACTTTGACCAATAGTAGTTGAGTTTTACTTTAGTCCCTCCCCTGGCCTCTACAGATACACATACATCATAGCACAGTCAGATAGTCAGCATTTTTTCAAATATTATTATTATTATTTTCTACTTTTAACCTTTGTAGAAAACTTACTGGACATCTTTTAGAAGCCATCAGGTTATTTTGGGTGATTTTTCAGGTATGTCTTAGGCAACAAAATGTACATGATCTCAAAAGACTGATAAAATAACACTGAATAGTCTTAAATAGATCAACGCTCTTTTTATAACCACGTGCAGTATTTTGACTTTTCCAATGCTCCAAGGTGAATTGTCTGCAAGGTTTTCTTTTCAAATATTCAGCCAAACATATATTTCTTTTCTCTCAGGACTACAAGCTTCTGTTTATTCTCACACATGAGATATGATGCAGGATGATGATGAACCATGATAATAGTTGCTCCATGTTCCTCTTGAGTTTTAATTTGCTGATGTTTGCAGGGATTCTTAAGCTTGCGGCTTAAGGGAGTTGCCCTTGAAATAGTGTCCTTGTAAATCAAATTTGGGATTGCAGGAGATTGGAGAAAACACAGTGAAAGGATTGAGATTTCACTATAATAGACACTCTATTTTATAATAAATGTAGTCTCTGGTTATTCATTATCTGTTGATGCTACATACAGCCTCTTAGTAAAAGCCTTCCATACCCATTTAAAATATAGCTACTGGTCAACAGGGTGAGTTGAATTTGAATTCAGTACAAGTGTTAGAAGAATTGATTATTCATCTAAATTCCACCTTGTGAATGAATATGAGAGTGAATGGTAAAGGGTGTACTCCGCTCACAGCCCATAGTTGCAGAGGTAGGCTATAGTTGCCACAACCCTCAGGAATAAGAATAATTGGATACAAATAAAGTTCATCACCTTACAGTACAAACAATTCACCCTAAGTTTGAATTCGAACTCTGTCAGTTTCTGAATGTCACTCCCCACTCGTCTACCTGATTAATGTATACTGTTCTGTTTAAAAACACTTCAAATGGCCCAAAAATATATTAAAATAAATAGATTGAAATACCTCTGTTTATCAATGTAAGTTGTTCTTACCATGTTCCTATAGACCCTTTCAAACAGAAAGTTCTAAATTCCAGAATGGAAGCAACTGGAGGAAAGACTGTAATAGAAAATAGAATTAGCCACAAAATACTGCAAATGAAGATGGTTCTGACAAATGACAGCCACTCTGCTACATGTAGGTGATATCAGAGCCTGGTTTGGGAACATTAGTGAATGTACCTCACATTGTATGTTTATTAAATGTACACATTAGTAACAGCATTTTGGCTCGAGTAGAAATTCTTGATTTTTAGGTTTTAGGTTTTTTTAAGTCCTTACAGAAATGTTGAAGACCACAATAGTTGTTTTTATTGTATGCTCAGAATGATTCTATCCCGCACCACAATTCCTGCTTAACTAACTTTTTCCTCCAGTCGCCTAAATTCCGGAACATTTTAAAGGGCCTTTTAGATCAACAGTGCATCCGGATACATGTTGCATTAAGTAACTCTTCGGGGCTGTGAGGACCCCTTGTATCACAACACTATGCTCTACCACATAGACACTGACTGCAGTAAGACATGCAGAAAAGGAGGGATCGCGGCTGGCAGCCAAAACAGACCTGGCACGGAGCCTAATGATGCCCGGCATGCGTCTGCTCTCGACATCGCCGTGGTAACACCTGCCAACTTTTACTAAGGTGTAAATGTCTCTATTAGCGAACGCACGGTCCCGAGTGTACGGCGCAGATCAGAGGAGGGACCGGCGGCACTGTGCTTCCTGTTCAGAACCTGGTAATCGCTGGCTCCACTGGGCCTGTTCACAACAACACATGAGTTTTTTGGAGCTTGTATGAAATCTTTATGCATTATAGAGGGAGAGGGCTGAGTAAACAGAGCTGTGTATGAGATCATAATCCTGTTATTTTGAGCTAGTTTAGAACACCCCCATATACTTTGAATATTTCTTATTGCTGTGTACTGTATGGTGGCTTTTGAATCATTTTACAATACAGAGCAAAGCAACATTTACCGGCCTTATCACCAAAGAATGCAAAATTGGTCACAGAAATATAAAAAAATTCTTTACAATCTACACACAATCTGACATTTTACAGGTTCAAAAATCGCGTACCTATATGTTAATTTACATTATTAGTGCTTCAAGGCCATGCACCACACAGTATTCATTGTTCCCATAGCCCACAGTAAAGCCTCCGATCGTCTACTTTATGATTGACTATTTGTGTTGCTTTGTGAAAATGGTTTATGCAGATGAACAGCTGGTTAAGCTTAGAAAAAGCAGCTAAAGCTAGGTGTAAAATAAAGGAACGGTCAAAATACAATAAAGCGTCTCACTTGGGACTCAAAATACCCACACGCCCAAAAATCAAACAATATTTGGGGCCTCTTATTTGTAGAAATCTGTCTAGGATATCTCCCCACAGTTGAATTTTCTCACCCCTGTCATATAAAGCATCACTGTTCTGTCCTCTCATGCTCCTTTAATGGATCCCGTTACAGCCCTTTAACACAACATGCTGACAGTAATAATGTTGAGATAATGTGTGGATCTGGATGGGAAATGAGTTTCTGTCTCAGTACAAATAAACATCCCACTGCTTTATTATACAGGCCTATTTATTTGATCATCTTATACTGTAACATGGCCCCAACTACTTATGTTTTTATTATTAGTTCTTTCTCATCAGTTCACATCAGATCGAAAAGTGATTAGCAGTAGTAAATAGGTGTGATACTTTAACTGGTAAGCTATTTCTATTTTGAAATATGAAAATACATGTACTTGAGGTAGGGGTAAAAGTAAATAAAATGTGGTTGTAGTAATGGGGCAGGAGTAGCTCAGGAGGTGCAGCAGGTCATGCAGAGGTTGGCCTTTTAATCTTTGCACAACTCATTTTGCCGTTGAGTCAAGACCCTTATATCGGTTGAAGAGACCCCTGGCTAAGTATAGTTTCCACATATCCGTGCCCCAGGGCAACTGTGGCTACAGTACGTTACCACCACTAGTGTACAGTATTGGAAGCAGTAGCTGTAATGGTAGATGTCAGCAAAACTGTATTTTGAATTTGACATGATAACTTTGTGGATCTGCTTTTACTTTCGTATATAGATTCTCAGGAGCTCTATTCAGTGAGCAGGTTTGTGTTCTTTACTGAAAATCTGCCCCAAAACCAGATTCTGTCAGATTCCGCCTCATTTATATCCATCCAATTCTGTGCAAAAACATCATTAAACATTATTTTCTCATAACTGACCAACCAAACCTGTTTTTTTTTGTACACTGAGCTTGTTTGAGCCTTACATTCTCAAACCCTAATCCCTGCTTTATTTTTGTATTCACATTCTTAGCACCTCCTCCTCCCGTATCATACCCACAGGACCTATGTCAGGACAGGGCTGGTTTCATTATGCAGGCTGAAGATATACTGGATGAAGAACATAATCCGGACGGGAAACAGAAGGTCTTTGCATATTTTGGCAAGAGCTATTGTTACTTTTTATTATGCAACAGTGAAACCTATACTCCTCGGAGAGATGAATATTGATGCAACTGCACACACACACACTTCAATAATGCCATTGGTAACACCATAGGATTAAGTGGGGCCCTTATGCTCAAGTACTCCCACAATAAAGGCCTAATATGGATATCTGAGATCTAATGGGGGGCGGCCTTCTCCTCATTGGTGCTTGGGTGTTAAATAAATAGAGTTTCAGCACCAGGCAGATATATGTATATGTTATATATACACTACCAGACAGGAGAAGAAGGATTGTGTGTTCTTATAATACAATTGGTAGATTTCAGCCTACCAAAATAACACAATTCATACTTTGTCGACCAATTCTCTGTCAAACTAGGGCCGTTTGTGTTTGACTAATCGGTTGCATTGTATCTAATAGTAGTTTTCCTACATTCCCAATAGATCATGATTAACTCAATTAAATCAGATTTGTATTCATTTGTATTATAGAAAATGGAGGATTGTTTTCCAGACTTATGTTCACAATAAGATATTCCTTATGGGTGTTTAATGTAATAGGCCATTATGTTCACTAGAGTATAAAATACACTTGAGTTTTCACGGCACAGAAACTGAGTCTAGGATGATACGCTAGCAGGAAGATTTAATTTTTTGATAGGGATGCCTCATTGCGATGGATAGACAAATCAGTCACAGCATCTTCTAATATCAGGACCCTGCATTCCTTTAACAGTGTGGTAATTACCAAAACTGTTTTGGTATATTGTCCAGATGCCAAATTTGTACTCTTGTCTGTTACCTCCGTGATTTTAATGTAATTACTAGTGATGCACAGATATTTCGGCTACACATCGGTATCGGCCAATATTTACAATTTTGACTGATGTCGGTATCGGCCTGTACAGATGGACAATGTTAATCTGTTGTTCTAAAAGGATCATTTCTAATATTTACTTTGAGAAATAGACAGAGACATTTTTTTAATTCGAAATGTATTGAATCGGTGCCAGCCAAATTGGTAATTGAATAATCGGCATCGGTATCGGCCAAAAGATTTCATATCGGTGCGTCTCTAGTAATTACCCTTCAGCTATCTCACCATACGGTGTAATCTAAGAGCATTTGGGTTGTGAAAGCACAGTGACCTATACGTGGGTCACAGATGGGACTCTTGTCAGTCAGTCCAGAGCGGGCTGCTGAGTCGGGACAGGGCAGGGTGCGGAGTGACTGAAGAGAGGGCTCTGCAGGACTAACCTTAGCTATTGACTGTGAATGAGAGAATGAAAACTGCAGGTGCAATTATAACCTAAATATATAGCAAAGAATATGTGGTATACAATGCATGGTCTGAACAAGTGATCATTGAAATGTTTGCTGATTTTTAAAGACTGTTAACTTTCATGGTTGAAGCAATGGCATTATTTACTGTTTAGTATGTTAGCAGTTGACTGGTTTAAATCTTCTGAGCCTACATATGTTCTGGCATGCTACATATGTTCTGGCATGCTTCATATGTTCTGGCATGCTGTTTTCCTTCGACATTGATAGAGGTGGGTAGATTAGCCAATAATTTTACTCAAGTACAATGGTTGGGGTTAGGTACAATGTAGGTACTTAATGAGGTCAATACAATGTAGCTAGGGGATATGCAAAGTAAGTGTTACCTATTATTAAAAAACATGACCTATAGCAGCCAAAGATCAAACCAGCATCATTAGCCTGGTTGACCCTGTCGCCGCCTCAGGCCCATAGTGTGTGTGGTCGTTGGAGTCCTCACTGGCCTCTCTGTGTGTGTTTATATGTAGTGATATGGGAGAGGTGGGAATGTGTAACTGAGCAAAGTGTATCTAGTGTAGAGTTTCTTATGTCCACCGAGCTGCAGCTGTGTCTCCATCAACAGAGAGACGCCAGAGATGTGTTGAGACAAGCTGAGAGAGTGTGGAGGAGCAGGCTTAGCCGGTCTGACCACTGCACACAACTGGTGAAAAAGACCGTTGGACTTTTGTTATAGCTTGGATTAAACAGTGTGTCAGTTATGTGTAACAATGCAATGTGTTAAGAGGAGATTTCCTGATGAAAAGAGAAAATAAAAGAACTGAAAAGCTGGTGTCTTGCTTAGTGGTTCAGGAAGTAGGGCTGTCCAATAACAATAGTCCAATGTTATCTGGTTCACATTGTCACTGTTCTTAGCCTGTTTTGAGTTCCAGTTGATTAATGTTGATTCAGTGTACCATGCATCATTACGATTTATTACAAATTCTAAGTCCCTCACTCATCACTGCATTCTTTATGATTTAGTTGGTTGGACATCACTTACAAGTCGTAGACAACAGAACTGGTATATCTTTATCTATAAAGCAATACTTGAAAAACTTCCACTGTACCTCTATAACCTCCTCTCTTTTAGCTCTGGTACCTATCAGCTTCGCTCTTTTAAGTGGTTACTTTTTAATGTACCCCGAGTTGGGCTTAAACTAGAAACACTTATCTCCATTAATGAATTTAAAGCTACCATCAAGAATGTGGTGATGGAGACATGTGCTTGTTTTTGCTGAGAGGCTCATTATGTTTTAACTGTACTTTTTATTATGAAAATG
>JAVQKC010044099.1:0-10608 GCA_036025475.1 Philypnodon macrostomus
GGGAAACACAGAGACTAAATACAAAGGCCAACGAGACACAGGTGAAACACATTGGGGCGTGGCAGGTAATCACACAGGAGGGAATCACGGGAGGAAACAGGAAACAGGGAGCCAAACCACAAAATAAAACAGGTACACACTGAACATAACAGCATTGGACCTTGGTTAGATTCTGGGGGAAAAAATGGCATCTAATTTCATGCTCACCAGTTAAGCAAACTTTACTAAATATACCATATTTTGCTTGCATTTAAATTTGTTCACTGCATCAAACAAACCACACTTGTTTGATGTGTGTACCCCAAGCCCCATAAAAGACAAGGTACTGACATTGTATCTCATTATATGTCAATAAACAACAAAGTACATCAAATTCTTGCCTGGTGTCTTGTTTTTTCTTCTTTTGTTCACAGCTCTCGCACCCACCAGACTAGAACATAAAAGTGTGTGCAGGCGGGCAAACAGATAATCAAGGAAGCTTTATGTAAATATCACTGTCAGCTGCGGCCCGGGAGCCGTGGGGATTTAAACATTCCCACTGATCCCTCGTTTCAGTCGCTGTCGTTTCAGGTTCATTAGTGATCCGACCAAGGCAAATGAGGAAATGCAAGGGGCAGTATGGCATCACCAAACCACCAGGTTAAAGAAGCTCAAAGTGGGCGACTGCATCTTTTATGGTTTACGGTTGGACATCC
This sequence comes from Philypnodon macrostomus, assembly GCA_036025475.1. Lineage (NCBI taxonomy): Eukaryota > Metazoa > Chordata > Actinopteri > Gobiiformes > Eleotridae > Philypnodon > Philypnodon macrostomus. The sequence continues at coordinate 696 of JAVQKC010044099.1, forward strand.
CCGGCCTGGCAGATGTGAAGGCACAATGAAAGGTGGTGACAGCGTGCGTGTGGGTGTGCTTGTGTGCATCTGCCAAGAAAGAAAGTGTAAAAACGGAGCTCATAAAACAAAAGGCATTTCCCGTAAAAGATGCTGCACAAAACAATAAAAGTTGGTATATAGACCGAGGCACCCCCCCCTTCCACCCCCATCGCCCCCCCTCCCATCGTCTGGTCTTGTCTTTGATCCTGCCCTTTACTGTTGCACATAGGCCTGGCTCCTTCTGTGGCTACATCAACACAAACACTGCTTTCTCCTCCTTCCATCCATCCTGCCTTCCCTGGGTATCACCTCTACTTTGATCAGCATCACAGACCCACACAGCCTCCTCACACTGTCTTGTGTTGATGCTTCATCCGTCTTATAAGGCCGTACAATTGTTTCTCGGTAGTGGTTTTATGCTATATATTCTTGCATATGGCCATTAGTGAATAGCAGAGGTGGGTAGAGTAAACAATCATTTTACTCAAGTAAGAGTACCGTTACTTCAAAATAATGTTACTCAAGTAAAAAGTAAAAAGTACTCATTCACATAATTACTCGAGTAAGAGTAGAAAAGTACTGGGTGAAAAAACTACTCAAGTACTGTGTAACTGTTTGAGCATAATGTCAGATTAGTTTCATTTTGTGGTAATCTGGCAAAAAAATAAAAAGATAATAAACTGATATTTACATTTTCAAAAGATAAACTAAAAATGTAACTAATATTTTTAAAAATGCACGTTTTTCACATAAAGTTGTGTGTATGAGTAAAGTAAACATCAACTCAGTTAACTACTTGTTACATCAAGGTCTGCAAAAATATATGCCAAAAAATTAAGCATTTCAGCTATAGACCATACCTTTATTAGGCCCAGGAGATACTAATAATCATCTGTGTATTATGTTCCAAATGATTTAAACCAAATTAGGGAGAAATAATACCATCAACCTGCATGACCTTTTGTGACACCTAAACTGATAATCATCAACATAAAAGAGCCTGGGTGTAGGTGCGAAGACACAAATCAGTACTTTTTCAAAGTGACTTTCTTCTTTGACAGCAGTTAATTGAAAATTCAAAGGAGATAGAGATTTAAGAGGGTACCAAGAAGGACAATGATGAATAACACGAGTATGCCATGCCCCCATATCTGCTATCAGAATGCAAGAAGACTGTATCCATGGTAACAATGACAAAAGAGGAAAAAGTTGGAAGAAGGTTTAAAAGTCAGTATTGCAGCATTAAGTAGACGACAAACAAACAGTTGAGACACAGACAGGTCACCCCTCAGAAGTCCGACCTGGGGCAAGCTGCATGTTGATGTTGTTGAGATTGGAAATGTTATTCTCATGAGGACACTGACATTTGCAGGCATCATGTCTCGAGGGAAGCAATTTTACAGACACTGTGAGTTACCAGCAGAACAGTCATTTAGTAAATTTGGCCCAGCAGGATCATAATGGTTCAGGGCCATCTATGTTCCTAGCTTTGTTTTGCTTCAGATTTCGATCCCTCCTTAAATAGAAAGCTATTAAGGCTAACGTATCGTGTTGGCAGCTGTGTCTATCAGAGGTTATTTTGTTCACTAACATAAAAAAACCTGCTCTTACTCTTTGCATGACTTGTTGATAAAAACTGATGATCTATTGGGATTCATTTGCACAAGATTTGAAGAGAAATAGTTAGTGAGTGGCCCTTCTGTGGGCAAAAGGACCACATTAGGCCCTCATTATTAAGTACAGGGTCTACCTAATAAAGTGGCCACTGAGTGTATTAAAAAATAAAGTGCAAAGGATAATGTTTTGTGCCCAGGATAGAAAAAGGCAAAAAACCACCGTGATTCATTCTGGTCAGGTAAACACGCCTGCTGTTTTAGGTTTAGTGTAAGCACAGGCCAATCTCACGCAGTCTTCAGGTTTAACTTTAACAAGCTTTTGTCTGCAGGGGATCACACAGACCACATTTAAGGTGAGCTCTCATTAAGGAGACACAAAACTATGTCTGGCTGTCATTACTTGAGCAGAAGCACGTCTCCTCTCGCGTCGGAAATACTCCAGGTTTTACACTAATCTAAATTGTCTTTTTCGACTCCCCGAACAAGAGTGAAAAACTATTTCCCCACCTTCTAAGGCAAACGTCTATTTCTACTGATTGTGCAGCCTTGAGTTCTTTTCATTTCAAGTTTCAGGAAGTGAGCCCTGTAATTCAGCATTTTGGAGCAAATTGATGTCCTACGTTTCTCCTGATAACAGAGACACAACTTAGATGTGAGACAGATGCACACAGAGGGAAGTTCAGCTCTTGATAAAGACAATTAAGATTTGAAGCCTGATTAACAATATTTAGGTGCCTTACAATTCAATTTCCCCATTTTGTATTGAATTGACCACTTTATTAGGTAGACTTATTTACTTACATCATCATCAGAGACAAATGTGACTTTGAAGACGATGGGGTTGCTGGTGTCAGGTGGACAATTGTAGGTACTGCAAAAACTATTGAAAGATACAATAGAGATATAATATCCAGTGAGCGGAAATTCTGTGGGTGAAAATGCCTTGCTTATTGCAGAGGTCAGAGACTGATTTGGTTTAATGGAAAGGCCCACATTAGCTTTGAGCAAAACAGCAGCGGTGGACCACACGGGTATCTTAATATTTAGTACATAGTCTACCTAATAGAATGGCCAGTGAGTGTACATGTCTAAAGTTGATACTGTCAAACTAAAACATTTCCTGAAAGAGCTCTGGCAGAAGGAACAGTTTTCATTGTGGGCTTTATGGAACTCTATAAACACAGTGTTGTAAACTGTAATAAAGCTTTGACATAAATGAGAAAAAGCCCGGACTCTAACTACATTTTTGATTAGAACAGTTCATTTTGCTATATCACAACGACACAGTGTCATTTTTATGCATCTTATTCTGTTTTAATGCGTTTTTCCCTCCCTTGCTATCCTTTGCTCCATAAAAGAGGTTTGATTGACCCGGTCCCGGAGTTCACAAACACGCCTGTGAAAGTGGCCATCTGTTCCAGCCATCGCTTGTGAGAAAAATAAATAATTGAACTGCACTGTAAAATGTGACGAGAGAACCGTACTTAAGAAAAAACAACTGCCTCAAAAATACTAAATAAATAAAACACTCACATTTGAAGATGTCAAGAATTGCCCCCAAGTAATAGAATGTGAGTGTGAATGTTTATCTTTCGGTGTGTTTCAGCCCTGCAACTAACTGACCATTTCCAGTGTGTGTAAAGTCCCATAATCGTTGAGTTATGGTCAGAGTAGCCAATCATTTTACTCAAGTAAAAGTGTAAAAGTACCGCTAGTTCAAAATAATGTTAAAAAGTACTCATTCACATAATTACTCGGGTAAGAGTAACTGTTTGAGCGTAATGTCAGATTATTTGTTTAATTTTGTGGTAATCTGGACAAAAAATAAAATATAATAAACAGATTTTGATATTTTCAAAAGCTAAACTAAAAACAAAAATAATATTTTCAAAAATTAAGGCACAAGGAACAGAATTTCAACATTTTTCACATAAAGCTGTTCTTACATGACACACAGTTACTTCAAAATATTATTACTCAAGAAAAAAAGTATTGTGCAGTAAAGCGACTCTATGGAGTACAATTTTTTTTTTAAAGTTACTCAAGTAAATTTAACTGAGTAAATGTAACTGAGTAAATATCATAGTAAATACACTGTAAAAAAAGGTTCTCAAGAAGTCATGGTGACTGCACAGGCTTTCGGTCAGTGTTTCAGACAAAAATATGACTTGCAACTGCAACTTTTGTATTTTTAAGTATGGTGAACTAGTCTACATTTACAGTGTATGTGGCAAAGAGTGGGAGAACACCGCGATAGCCTTCTCAGGGTCATAGGTCCATGGACGTGTTTAAAATGCAGAAAACGCTGTACGGTTCGGGCACTAAGAAATTGGTTTGCGTGAACTCAGACGGCAGGGCGTGGAGCTGTTTTCAATCAACATTACTCACGTCTGGAGCTTCGAGTGCTATAAATCAATTCAGATTAATAAAATGTGTCAAAATAAACCTGTACAATTACACCGAGTTATTAATAGATGCAGATGACTGGTATGCTAAAGGCTAAGAGTTCTATTACCATTGTAGCAATCTGTTGAGAAGTAGCAGAGAACACAACTACATACAGTATATTGCCTCACTGAACATCTTATTAGGCACATCTTATACATAATCAAGTGGCACATTGGGTGGTCTTCTGCTGTGTACCAGCTCCATGTTTGGTCCCCTTGTGTGTTCAGAAATGGGCTTTTTATTATTTGAAAGCAGTCTCTGACCTCTGGCATAAACAAGGCCAAATAAGTAGTTTACTGGATAATGTTTCTTTTCCAAACCATGACAGATGCATATAGGTTTGCTAAACAACATTTCTGGTTCAGTCTGTATGAGGTGTATGAGACTGACCTAGGTTGTGCCAGTTTTTGCCAGTTCACTGCTGCCATCCCTTCTTCATAGGACCTAATACTCTTCTTCTGATTAAGCTGAAGCCAGTCTTTGGGCACTTTCTGTATTTGGGGCTCGGTGGCTCTGGGCAAGGCATGTGCGCTGAATGACAGTGTGTATGATTGGTACTAACAAATATCTCTGTGCTATGTGGAAAACAATACAAGATACATTTATACCTTCTGCAAGTCACCCAGTAAATGAAAAATTGGAGGTTTGATTCTCACAAATTTTTTCTGCTTCTGGTGTGTCCTTGGGCAAGACACTTCAGTCATCTTGTCTAAATATTTGAATGTCTTTGTGTAATTGTCATGGTGTGTGTTTGTTGTGTTTGGAAAGGCTGTAGGCGCAGTATGGCTGTCAAGTCTCAATCAGCTGTGGTTACAGAGGTAGTTTACCACCAGTATGTGACAGTGACGTAACTGAATAATGCACTCAATTGGGAAGCACTGTAAAGGTACTATTTAAGTGAAAAATACATTATGTCATCAAATTATTATTGGTTTATGGAAATAGTCCATCATAATTTAGTGGCATCAACTGGAATACTGACCTTTATACTTAAATGTAACTATGAATTCTAGTATGTATGTAGGATGTGTGCCAATAAACAAACCGGTTCTTTTGTATCTCCAATCTGGCGGCTCTTTCATCTGATCCCTGTCAACTCAACACTGTGTAATGTCTTTTTGTTTGTGTTTCTGTGTCTATGTCTGCATCATTGACACCCTGTTTATGTCTTTGTGGGAGAGCCTGGTTACCTAAGTGATTTGGCCCAAGAACAAAGAAGCACATCTTTGCAGTGGCGACGAGCATGTCAAGGTGCGAGCGATGCCTTAATAAGAACCTCCACCAGTTATTTTATTTCAGTCTGTAATGTTTTCACATCTGTCCAATGCACAGTGGCAAATCTTGGCAAGAGCCTCCCCACAACCTGACAGAAGGAGAAACAAAAACACTGAGGTTTCTGGACTCCAAATGCAATCTAGCACTGCTGTTGTGTAAACTTGGGGAACGTTACAGATATGAATTATTGCTGCATATTGAGAAAGCAAAACAATACAAGTGATACAATAAGCTGTCATTATTAGTAGTTCATTTCCCAGTAACATCCACTGATTCATTTTTAGCCCTACAGATACACCGGCCACACTATTAAGTAGACTTTTTACCTCAATTCAATTCCATTTTATTTGTATAGCCCTGTATAACAAAAAGCTGCCTCAGAGGGCTACACAGAAAGAGATGAATGTAAATAGACAAGGTTATTGAAAACAATAACAAAGTTAATAGACAATCAATAAACACAAAAACAACAGGATTGTCCCAGGACGTCTCCTGTCCTTAGACCCTCCATAGCGGTCAGGCATAACAAAACAAAAACATTAATGGGTAAAAGAGAAACCTTAGGGAGAACCACATGATAGAGGGATCCACAGGCTATAGATGTGTCCAGGACATGAGCTCGGTATGACATTGCATTGGGTCAGTGGATTCACTCAAATGTTAAAGACCAACAAGCAAGGCGATATAGTTGACTTTAAATGTGGTTGCTTTGGGATTACTGCTTTTCAGATATGGTTGTTCTTCTGGGATTACATGCAGCAATGTCTAGTGTTTACAGAGAAATATCTGAAGGAGATACAATTAGTGGTGGCAGGCAGATCTGCGTGCAAAAAAGCCTCCGATAGGCGAGAGACTGGTGTCAGATGTTAGAAAGTCAGCAATAGCCTACATAACCAAAGACCACACCAGATGCCACTTTATTATGTACAAGGTCTACCTAATAAAGTGTCCAGGGTGTGTATTATAAAATAGCAATGTGCCACAAGAAATCCCTTGTTCAACGATAACGTGTGACCAGGCTCTAAATGCAGAGTATAATTAAAAACTGTCAGGTCTAACTTGTGCTTTGACAGGCGTTCGGTAATGGATATCTGAGTGGCTTGATGGACGAGAATGTTCCTACAATCTGACACACATCTGTGCTTTTGTGGCTGACTCTAGTGCGTGCATGCCCAGGCGACTACAGTCACCAGTACACACTCACTCATTGTCAATCATCAACTTACAACATGCCACAAAAACCAAATTGTCTTCATTCATTCCTGGGATAACATTGCCTTTTCAGTGTTCATGTTCAACAAATAGCCATACAGTTAGAACATACTTGATTTTTGTTTAACACTGGCCTGAGGTATGGTGTGTAAATTACTTTAAAGAGACGTATGACATGAGCATTGTTTAACCATACGGACAAATATTTCTTTAACAGCTGTTGCTTTCTGTCTGATGAAAAGGCTCAGATTCAGCGCATGGGCCTTTAAGATCCTCTTTCTCCCCAATGACTATGCTCACTTCACTTATACAGCCAATGCAAGCAACGGAAAGTAATAGTAAGGTTGGGTTTCTTCACTAACTGATGTAAAAAAAGTAAATGCAACTGTTTTCAGCTCCTGAGAAGGTCTGCATCTCAGCATATAGGATTACTGAAACATGCATAACTGAAACAAATTACAACTCGTACACTACAAACATACTTGAATAACACATAATTACCAGCAAAAATCGAAAGGCATGTAAAATTGAGCTTTGCGTAGAGTATAAAACCCTGAAAAAGTTAAAAACTGCTATAACTTTGAATGCTCATAAACCTGACAGAGAAAGCTTTGGGACTTAAACATCAATTTAAAAATCTCCCATGTGAATGTCCACACAAACCTACCAAATACAACTTTTCATCCCAGTCATTGTGTATGCAGATGGCATTAGTTATTTGGCACTTCTCCTTGAGTGATGTGAAACGCTCTCATCTCCATATAGCTCTTGTGCCCATAGCAGGTGATTACCTCCTCACTCTTCCCTCGACTCCCGTTCAGTCGTTCCCTCCATCTTTATGTCTTGTTGTCAGCGGCAACCTCTCCGGGGAGATGTATCGCTTAAGGCGGTACAAGAGACTACCTATTACACTCTCTATCTCTTCCTCTGTCTATTTCTGCCGTTCTATGGCTGTCACATCTCGCACTTGACAGGACAGTGGATATCGGACAAAGTGACAAAGTATGGAATGACAATACAGTATAAATAAAGTTATTGGTCATGTGAAACAGTGTATTGTATACATGCTCAACATCTTTGTGAGCAACAAACAATAAACCTTTATTGTTCTGGACAGTGGTCAGTTCGTTACTGTACACATTGACAGATAATAATTGCATTTATTCACTATGGACGTCATGCCTGTCTTGAAAGTGAGAAGAGGGTGGAAGTACATGGAGAGAACTCACAGTAAAACAGGGAGGATATGCAGATTCCAATTATGTGTTGGCCAGCTTGAGAATTGAACCTACAACCTCCATACACAGCCATGAGCGCAATGTGTGCATGTTGAATAAGAAAGGGATTTGGAGCAAACCAGAGCCACAAAGAACAAAGAGTTGACTATTTGAATTGTAGTTTTATTGCATTTCTTAGAGAAAACCATGAATAAACAGTGTTTTTTGGATGAAATGAAAAGCTTATCCATTTCAGATATGTGGTTAACCAAAGGATGTGTGTTAAAACCTGTTCTTATCCCTTCCTTTCTCATCCTTGAACACTGAAATGCTTTCATTCTGTAGAGTGTTATTACGTACAAGTTATAATGCCAGGGCAGTTCAGTCAAAACATCATTGTATAGCCTTTCACAGGTTAAGATTTATTATTGGTTGTGTCGCTACATTGGAATTTCAAACATGACACTTGCTTCAATGGGTTCCCACCATCCATTAAGTGTATCTGTCAGCTCACCTGCACACACGCAAATCCTGCTGTTGTGGATGAACACCAGAGAAAAATGACGATAAATGATGTCCATAAACTATCCTGTTTGGCACATAGCTGATAATAATCACCATTAGGAGACACTAAAGCTTAGACACAACCTTTCTAAAGTTATTAGAGATATGTTGAGTCAAATTGTTTAGTCAAATTGTGGGCAACTAATGTGAGTCCAAAAGAAAACTTAAATGAATACTAACTGTTCTGGAAGAAGCTGGTTTTCAGTAGACTCTGGTCAATAATATATCAACTGTAACATCTGAGAAGAAATCCCAGAAGCTGTACGTGAGTTGGAGGGGCCAGTCAGACTGGTTTCCTGTAAACAAAGTAGCTATGTCTTAAGGTGAGGACAGGTCTCATCACATCACTGTTTGGGCCCTCAGGAATAACTCCCCACATCTTTGTAGTCCAATTGTTCTTTCAAATGGTTACTATACAACCTGAAACCTATAATGTATAATGTAGTATGTAATATTTATATTGGCAAAACGACAATATTATGGAATCGCGTTGTGATAACTCAAAAAACTAATTGCCGGATCAGTTTCAAGTTTTACACACAGGTACATATCATAAAGACGCCAAACTGGATTGATTTAAAAAATAAAAATAAAAAATGACCTAAACTGTGAACGCAATAACTCAAAAAGTCTTTGCCAGATATTTTTAATCTTTTCTAGTTACATAACATGAAGACGCTGAACTGGATTGAGTTTAGTACTATGTACGCTAAACATAAATAAAATCACACGGATCTTGTCACAGTGATCCGGGCTAGTGTATATTTAATGTACATAGGCAAATTACAGAGGTCAAATAAAGAATGCCTCAATAACTGTTTTTGACCCTATACAGTGATTCTCCACATTGTACTCAACATAAAATATTATTATGACCCCACCCTATAACAAACAGGAAGTCAGCCATTTTGGATTGAATTTGGGAGGTCAGGTGTATTTGACAGCCTCTAACGTGCAAATATTTTGCCCAATTAGGCTCAAACCTGAAATACCTAATTACCCCCCGGCCCTGAACACATCTGATCAATATGATGCCAGTTACCTCTATATAGACTGAAAGAAGAATGTAGTTTTAGGGAAATTGAAAAAATTATTTGGCAAAAAACTTCCTTCACAAACAAAAAAACCCCAAAAAAGACCAGTTTTGCAGGGAGATATAAAAACCTTTAGAAATCACACAATATCTAATTAAAAAATATCTGAGTTGTGGCAGACGTTGGGGGCCATTTTTTGTCGATATACACCTTGCTTAGTTACTCTGGGGCTTTGAGACACTGAGCTAAAAGGGATGCTGAAACATGATATTGGTAATGGTACAAAATCATTTAAAAGCTCCTTGTTCCTGACCCTGTTCGGAATCCTCTTCAAAATGTTTAAAATAATGCAAACAGAACATCCATCCATCCATCTTCTTCCGCTTATCCGAGGTCGGGTCGCGGGGGCAGCAGTCTAAGCAGGGACGCCCAGACTTCTCTCTCCCCAGACACTTCCTCCAGCTCTTCCGGAGGAATCCCGAGGCGTTCCCAGGCCAACTGAGAGACATAGTCCCTCCAGCGTGTC
>JAVQKC010044103.1:0-12666 GCA_036025475.1 Philypnodon macrostomus
CTTCTGCTTGTCCGAAACCGGGTCGCGGAGGCAGCAGTCTAAGCAGGGAACTCCCGCCTTCGACCACTGCCCGATCCACATTGTACCAGCCCTTTATGGTACCTCCCGGGGGTGGTCGGTCCATGGGAGGGCCTGACAGCGTGTGCTCGGGCGGGGACTCGAACCACCGACCCTCCGGTTGAAGGGCGAGCATCTACCCACTGCACCACCGCTGCGGCTGAAGTCAGTGAAGGTGATTTTATGTGCCAATGTGAGGCTACCATAGGTGTGCACAAAAGGAGGGTGTTGGCTGCTGATAAACTAAAAAAAACTAAACATTGTAAATTCAAATTCTTTAAATCAGCCCTGGAGGATTTGACAAGTACTTTTTCTGACAGTCCCAAGCCTGGATAAATGGGTTGTATTATTTTTGGAATATATTTTTGGGCTTTATTTGATAGGACAAGTAATGTAGGTTCTGAATATGGGCCGCACTCGCTACCGACTCTCAACAATTTTGAATAAGACTGTGATACTTGTGATATTGTGACATTAATATGAGCCATATATAAAACCTACAGTTCAAAGCAATCACTGTGTGTCCAGTACATTGTACATATGGACATTGCATTTCAAAATACTCAACAAATACTCTTCATCTCAACAAATACCCTTCATCTCAACAAAACAGTGAGGATTACTTGGACAAATAATCAGTCGTGACAGCCCTAATATTGAGACACGCACTCTTTGACAATACACGGTCGAAAATGAGACATAGATATCTCGCCAGTGTTAGTCCGACTGGAGCCTGTCAGAGCTGGGACAGGCAGGGGCTGGCCTTGCAGCTGTCCACAGTCCAGTTACATAACACCAGGATACCCTCCAGCTACTATCCACACAGTCACCCCGCTGAGCAAAGTCGTTCGGACACTTCAACAGACAGCAAGCATTTTTCTTTTGAGGATTACTCTCTTCTATTGCCTAATAGTTCAAATAAAAAGATCTTAGGATTCAGTGTAGGCCAGTAGTTCACAACCTTCTTACAGTACAAAGTGACCTAAAATCGCGATACAGATGAAACCGTGGTTTAGAGAAATTGAGATACTATATTTTTAGCATATCGTCTTTGACACAGAGCACCTTTATACAATTCTGAGTAAAATACAGCAGGAATGGTTTCTAGGTCGTTGAGAATGGTGGCTTAAAGGAACCACACAGTAAGCTTTTCTTGATGAAGGACTCTGTGGTTTTGAAGAGGGCCCTGTTAATGAGCAAACACGATGATGTAATTGTTCATTTGATGCTTTTATTCCCATGGACGCTGTCACCTGTCTGCTCAGAGGCACATGTTGAGTGGCACTCGAGCCGTGGGAGGAAGTATCGGCGCCTCACACAAACCCGGTCGACTGCGGCTGACCCACTTTTCACCGTACCCTGTGAAAGCTGGTGATAATGGTTCCTCCTATACCGTATATGGGCCACCTCATATCCACACTTCCCGGCCACTTTATTAGGCAGACCTTGTACTTTATCAAGTGGGTCGGCGCGGCCCTCTGCTAGCCTGGCCGGCTACAACTCTATTCCTCTTCTATACAAAGATATTAGTCTGGTATCTCGTTGACCGTATTCAATTTCAAAGTCACAGTTTACCGATGTCTAGTAAACTGATCAGAAACAACAGACATCATGATCATCAGACAAAAGCCTCACAGATTGCACACAGAACTCACATTTGCCCCGACCACCAAGACTAGAGAGAATATAAGCTTTCAAAATACATTGCTCTACTTTGCGAAACACAATTTGTCTTAAAGATGTCCTCTGTCTTTATGTGTGATTTGATTGTTAGCGTTGTGCAGACATTAAAAAGAGGCCAATTTTGGTGTGTTTCTATATAATTTTTACATTCCTCTTGGGTTGTAAAACACGTTGTAAAACACATGTTAATTCCTCAACATGCATGAACCAATATTAGCCCTGTGTTCAACTGCACACAACTGGCCCTGGGCACTGCTCCTGTCGGCCTTTCCTAACTCAATACAATTGTATCATATTATGTTTTGACACTTTTGACGGACTATCACATTAACTGTATATGGGGTATATTATGCCACGTGAGGGGTGTGCCATATGGTGAAATTTTCTGTTTAAGACAAAACTCCAACTGTGATTAAAAACTCCAATTGTGATAAAAACTCAACTTGTGATAAAAACTCCAATTGTGATTAAAAACTCCAATTGTGATTAAAAACTCCAATTGTTATAAAAACTCCAATTGTGATTAAAAACTCCAATTGTGATTAAAAACTCCAATTGTTATAAAAACTCCAATTGTGATTAAAAACTCCAATTGTGACAAAAACTCCAATTGTGATAAAAAACTCCAATTGTGATTAAAAACTCCAATTGAGATTAAAAACTCCAATTGTGATAAAAAACACCAATTGTGATTAAAAACTCCAATTGTGATAAAAACTCCAATTGTGATTAAAAACTCCAATTGTGATAAAACATTAAAGAGACATTATATTTTTACCATATCACCCACCCAAGGCTATGTATGCATTTGAGATCTAAACCAAGACTAAAAATCAAAACAGTCTAAACCAGGACTAAGGGAATTAGCTTCAACGATTAGAACAAGAAGCTGTGTCTTAAAAGCAACCCACTAAATCAATGGCCAATGACACATTCCCCACTTCCCCATTACATTTTATGAAGTGTTGCCAGGCTAAACAAAAGGCTCCAAAAAGTCAATAGTTTTCTCAGAAACAGTCAATGCATTAGAGAACAGCTAGGTCACTGCACGCCACTGTGGGAAAACATATGGTCTACACACTACAATGCTATGTTCAGGCCTGGTATACCAATAACAGACCATGTAAGATTTGAGGAGAGATCGATAATCAGAATAAACTTCATCGTTCCTAGGGGAAATTCATCTTGGGCCGAAGTGCCATGAAGCTGCAAACATTACAACAATAAGAGATAAGACAATCACATAGACACAATCACACAAAAGCAGAAGCACATTAGTGTGAGGGTCTCGTTCCCCTCGTCTCCTCTTCATAGACTTTGAAAACAGCATCAGAGCTAATGTGTACTACAGAGAACTCCTTATTACCAAAATACTTATTTACCAGCCGTTGAAGCCACCTCAATCAACCAATCGCAGACTTACCCCCAAGGTCTATTATTGGTTGATTGTTTTTAGGCCCCACAGATTCCCAGACAGAGAATAGGCTCCATCCAGAAGTTCTCCGCTTCACCTGGTTCTAATTCTGTAAAATCATTCCTATATAGGCACCTTTTGCTCTCCAATGATTGAGCGTTGACAGATGAATCGATGATCAAATAAGATAGTCCAGCTTTGACATCAAAATTGCATGATCTAACATTTGTATATCATCCAGAGTCTATGCTGTACAGTAATTCCTTTATTTGCAGAAGCCTATATTGCAGCCTTATTGTTGTATATCCAATAACAGAGGCAAGCTGATCCATTTATACTCTATGTTTTTCATTTCACAGAAAAAAACCCTTTAAATATTTGTTATCAAAGCTACATCATCCGCATCTCGGGCCTGTGCCTGCAGAGCGGGGATTTAAAGATTTTTCCAAAGACGTGATCTATATGTATGAATTTCACACAGAGCAAAATCGCTTTGAGCAGACCACAAAAAATAAACAGACATTCACACGACGCACAGCCAGCGGGTACAGTCTTCTCGTTTTCCAGCTGACAACCATCTGGACGTCATGTAAAGGATGTGTGAGAGTGGGCGCTAGCAAGTATGTATTTAGCTATATCTAATGATTGAAAATGCATACATTAAGCTCACCTTCGGTTTGGGAGAAAAAACAATGCCATATTATACAGAAGGAATGTAAATCATAACGGTCACTAGGCGTTTGTATTTGGTGGTATCTGGATCTCCGAGTACCACGAAACGCTTTCAAGCCATTCTGAAAAATAGTGTTTCTAGTGAGACCTGTGACCTGATCCGAGACTTCCAAGAACGGGGACATTTGCACTAATTTTTGCAAGACAGAGACACAAAGAGGGAGATCAAGAAAGCTTCATTCACCCCCCAACAACTCAACAACTAAGACACAAAGAGGGAGGTCAAGAAAGCTTCATTCACCCCACAACAACTCAACAACTAAGTGCTGTCTTCTGTGAATGGGCCCTATAGCTAGAATGTATGTGTCTATAGCTAAAGTTAACCCAATTATGGGGGTCTAACAAAGAATTAGCGAGGGTTTTGTGTCCGTTGCTAAGCGAAGAGAGACCGATATGAACAGAACGTGACTCTGCAGTGAGTCCCGCCCACGCACTCCTTGTATCTCCACCAACGACCCCATGATACAGTCTGTCACACAAGCACACAGCCATGTACAGGGAATCACGCCAACTCAATGTAACATTATCACAGCCTTTCAGCAGAGGGAAGTCATGATGGGTGACTTTATTCTGAACGTTAAAGAACATTACACAATACACCATAGCCACTCAAATGAAAGAATAGAGAACAATTAAATGAAGCCAGAACATGAGCTATATACCAGTACTTAATACAAAAGAATTAGCTAACGATTAATCACACAATTTGAACCAAGTGAAGCTAAAACTGTGCCACTCAAGGACTTCTGCAGAGAGCATATAAACTGAAGAATGTTAATGTTAAATGCAAAATGTAAAGATTTTTTGTACAGTTTTGGCTTATTTACTGCTCTGTGTGGGCTGTTCTCTGCAAATGGCATGTTTTAGAGTCTGTATGTTTCAGTTCAGTTAACAATTATTTCAATAATCAATTAATTAATTGGGGCGGCAGTGGTGCAGTGGGTAGGAGCTTGCCCTTCAACCAGAGGGTCGGTGGTTCAAGTCCCCGTCCAAGCACACACTGTCGTTGTGCCTAGGAATGTATGTGGTTGTGTGATTGGTGTTCGGTGGTGGTCGGAGGGGCCGTAGGCGCAAACTGGCAGCCACGCTTCCGTCAGTGTGCCCCAGGGCAGCTGTGGCTACATAAGGTGTGACTGTGGAGTGATTGAATAATACAAAATATGTAAAGCGCTTTGGGTGTCTTGAAAAGTGCTATATAAATGGAAGTTATTATTATTATTTAATCATGTTTCATCTGATTAGTTGGTACTCAGAGGCAGACTAACAGAGATGTGGCAACCATTCCCCACACAAACAGTTTGGGCTGAAGAGTCTTGCCCAAGAAAAGTGGCCAAATGAACCAGGCAGGGATTTAACTGCCAACCAAAGGATTTCCTGAGATACAAGGCATATGTCAAGGATTCAGACAGCAATAGAGTTTGAGTTTTCTCTGCAGTTGGTAATCCTTTTTCAGACTTGATATGTCTCATTACAGGGATAAACCAGGAGCACTCGCAGAGCACAGACCTCCAGAACGATCCAAGATGTGTTAATGTTTAAAGACAGCGGCCCGATCTTGCACTGGCAGACACAAACCAGCACGACACCAATCAGCAGCTCATTGCAAGACTATGTTCTAGACAAACTATTCCTTTATAGACAAATTGGACGTTTGTATATTAAGCCAGTACGCCTCCATCGATTGAGTACTGTGGTATGTCTGACCTCCAAAGGTTGGCGTTTCTATAGAGGCATGAAGTCAATGGTAAAGCTTCAGTGACAGATTCTTGGGCTGTATAGTATTGTCACTTTATATCAGACAGAAGAAAGGCTCTGTTCACACTCAAGGTAAAAGTGGATCTAATGTATTGTGATTGTGACTTGGCTTGGGGGCAGTGGTTTCCATATCAGTCTCAACCCTCTCTATTTATCGGGGCTGGGACCAGCACAACCCCTACACTGACTTGTGACCTTGTGGCAGGTGTACACAGTTATTATCCTTATTATACTTATTATTTATGTTTTTTTCTTTTACTATGGAGTCATCAACCTTCAACCAACAGTTAGTCCTCAATTAACAATAATCCCACTAAATTAGTGGCAGCTGGTTGTTACCCAATAGAAGCATTGGATTGTTCATTAGTTAAATACAATCGCCTATAGGCATTCACAGTTCAGTTAGACAACACATGGGAACATGCTTAAACATGTTAAAAATGTTCACTGTCACGAGCTGCCCACACTGGGATCAGATCTCAAATAATCTACTTTTATCTCAGTGTGAAGGCAGCCTATAGTGTATTCAGTGTACGGTGTCACCTTGAGATCCAGGGGTGAACCGTCTCAATCAAACCCACCTTCATGATTCCGCAAGGTACGGTCCCTCTCTCCGCGGAGCTCTCCCGGCTGCCCCTCTCCCGATAGCGGCCGTTGGTGAACACTCCTTGCCCGGCTCCGTAGCCCTGCGCTGCGGATGAGGCGTCCAGATAAACTCGGGCTCCGGTGAGAGGCAGCGCGGCCGTCTCTGCTGCTGCCATCCCCGCTGCGACTACGCTGGTCGCACCCTGGTGTAGCGGTTCCAGAATATGCCCCGATAAGGCGTCCGGAGCGGCGTGTACTCCTGCCATGTTCCGCTGCCGGCGTTTAGCCTATAACAGCACAGCCTCGACGTACAAGCTGAAAGAACACATTCCTGTCAGAGCGAGTGTGCCGTGAACAAGCGCTCACTGTCCATCTCAAAAGCACGATCCGAGTCTGCTCAACACTTCTCCGAGGCGTGGAGTCACAGAGACGGATACAACTGCTTCGCTCCGCCGCCTTCGAGAGAGCCGGAGAGAGCCGCTTTGTCTGGACACTTTTGGGTAGAGCTTTTTGTTTGCCTTGTTCCCCTTCTCTCTCTCTCGCTCTCTGGAAACGAGCAGGCGTCCGCGGGACAAATTCAAGACTGAAGAGAGGCGAGAGCGCGGTCACGTTGAACCCGGGACGCACGAGCACGCACGCGTAATTAAACCAAAAAAATACGGGACAGGGCACGCGCAAAGACGGGCTCTGCTTCGTGTGTGGGCGAGACTTCATTGGGAAATTTGAATTCTGCTATAGACTACTTTTGTTATGGAAGATACTGGATACAGGATCACATAATATATATATAACCACTGTATATTCATTTTTTAACGATTATTCTTCCGTTTTGTGTCATGTTTCTGTCTCATCTGGGAAGCTAATCTACTAATAACCGTGTTTAAAATGACAACAGTAGATTTTCAGTAAACTGTTGGAGAGAAAACAAACCTCAGTGAGTCACCTACGGGCCAAAAAGTGAACTGCGTCAGGTCGGACTCACACCATGTCTGTATACAATGTTCGATACACATGTTGGCATACACATTCAATTCATGTTTGCAGAAAAAATAAGTGTGATGTGCATTTATGCTTATAGAAAATACAAAATGACTGACTATCTGAAATCACAATGACCAATTCAAACGAATGCAGTACACGCGTGTATGTATGTTAATGGATAAGGCTATTGCTGCACCCGAACAGGCATCACTTAGAATATTGATCCTAGCACAACATTGTCTTTTGGCTCAGTAACCTCAGTTAAACAGCTTCAAATTCAAGGTGAGGGCTAAATGTGTTTATGTGGGGTGAATGAAGCTTCCTTCCCCTGCAACCTTTGGTGAAAACAGCCTTAATAATAATCACAGTCTGATGGCTGCCAGTCTGTGCCTACAGCCCTTCCGAACACCACCAATCACACTCATTCATAGGCAATGTGGGTTAAGTGTCTTGCCCAGGGACACAACGGCAGTATGTGCTCGGATGGGGACTCGAACCAACGACCCTCTGGTTGCAGGGCGAGTGCCTAACCACTGCACTAGCCATGAAAGAACGCCTGCATTAACACAGTGTCCCTGGCCTTGGAAGTCTCTGGATTTTTACTCTCATTATTACTCATTGTGTCTGGGCATTGTCTATGAATGAATGTGTTTGTGTGACTGTGGTGGTCAGGACAACACTGGGAGGAGCTCCGAGCGCCCTGTTGGACTGGGGGGTAAATGAGTGAGGACCTTCTCTTCCGGTCTAGCTACACGTTCCTGTGCAATTTAAATGCATGAAACACATTTAGTTTGATATCATCTCGGCACCAGCCAGAGTCATCAGGAGTGCATCGTCTAACAGCCTCTAACAGCACTTCTCCATTAGTCTGTGTGTAAAAAGAGTTCACCATGGGTCGAATATTCACTGTAAAACCCAACACAAGTCACATTTAGCTTCTTGCTGATGGCTGGAGCCTATCCCAGCAACTTCGATTCTTGAGCCAGCCAGCTGCGATCTCTCTGGCGGAGTCTGCATGTCCTCAACGTCTTACCGTGGGTGCGCTCCAGCTGTCTCCCATTGCCAAGCGTGGATAGGGTAATCTTTTGCCAAAAATTGGTTATTGTTAATACTCAACTTCGATTTTAAAGTATACATTATAACAAAAAACTAGATTCATTAAAATTACAAAATATATGCTTGCAAAGAAGGTTATTCATGATTTTGTTTAGTTTGAGTTCGTACAGATTTCATTTTGAGTGGATGAAGAAATGAGCTGATGTGTGCATAAAAACACATTATATTTTCTGAGCAGACTATGAGTGTTCAGAGTTAGCCAAAATCTTATTCTCCTCTTTTATAGAGCTAGTATTGAATCTGTTTTGAGATACAGAATAGTCAGCTGGTCAGACCATGTCCGACCCTCTGGTCTCACACCCAAGGTATTTCTGAATAGCTGTAAGACAGACTTGTAAGAGCTTAGCAGACCCCTCACAGGGTCCGGGTATGAACTCCTGCCGTCTGGTAGAAGAGAAATATGAGTACCTTGTAAATGACACAAAAAATGAACGTGAAGATGCTCCATAGTGTTTTTCGGTTGTATGGATGTGTTGTTTCTGTCTGGATGTCTACAGCGTTCACAGTGTGTTTGGTGTTTATATGTGTATGCAGCTGACACACATTTCTCCTCAGAAAGACAAATAAAGTAAACCTTGAACCTTGACTTTTGGAATCAGTAACCAACTATTATCAGCTACGTCAAAATAACCGACTTCTACTAGTAAGATTGCCTACTGGGTTTTACAGTGCGCCCATAGTTCCGAAGCAGCAGGTCCAGTGCGTGTGGTGAGAGAGTGTGTCCTGGTTTTGTCAGAGTGATTTGTTGCCATGGAGAAAAGTGCAGAGAAAGGAGTTACTTTACTTAGTGTTTGGAAATGTCACTTAAATATGAACGAGTCCGGACGAGACACCTGCTGCAGATGTACCAGTGCTCTGTTTCAACCCAAGAAATATGACCCCGTTCTATAACGTACATCATGATGATTACTTTGGACTTTTGGTCTCTCCCCTGACATATAGACCCTTTAAAAAGTGTGTCAAATGGAATGTTCAAAATCCTGGAATGGAGGCGACTGGAGCAAAAGTGAGTTACAAAACTGTAGTGTTTGTGGTGAGAGATGGAATCATTCTGAACATGCAATAAAAAAAAAATATTGTGGTCGTCAACATTTCTGTGAGGACTTGTCCAGAAAAAACAAAAAATCAAGAGTTTTACCACCAGCCAAAAGTCTAACTGTTACTAATGTGTACATTAAATAAACATACAATGTGAGGTACATTCACTAATGTTTCCTACCCAGGCTCTGACATCACCTACATGTAGAGAGGGGATGGCTGATGCTAATTTCTCCATTGAAAATGTATTATGTTCTTGCCTCCAGTTGCCTCCATTCCAGAATTGAGAACTTGCTGTTCACAGACTGTGAAAGGGTCTATACAGCAACACTAACGTACATTTTCTGTGAGATACCCCTCCAAAAATCGACTTGTACTGGTCAAAGTGGTAAGACTCTGATTTGATGTTGCAGAAGTAAAATAAAACCTAAATACATGTGGCAGATATGACCTGCTTGACATTATAGAGTCAATTTTAGGCATTTTTATTTCTGAACAATATTCTCTTAAGGAACATAACTGAACTTGAGAATAAAGTTTCACTATAAGCTTTTGAAATGCATTTTTAAGTGTCTTTATAAAAGTCACATTAAATTGCATCTGATTGTTAGTATCAGTATATCAATATGTCGTGGATGCAACATGCTCTGATTTCCCTCTCCCCAGACATTTCATCTCTTCAGGAGGAATACTGAGGCGTACCAAGCCCAGCTTCAACTCTCTGACCCTTGTTGGTCGTCTGTAGTCTGTAGAGGCCAGGGGAGGGACTAAAGTAAAACTCTACTACTATTGGTCAAAGAGGTGACCCACAAAGTCTGATCTAAACTAAAATAACAATATGACACATACCTACTTCCTTCACAGAACAGTCAGATAAAGCATTTTTTAAAATAAATATAAAATATATATATATGCTACTATGTTCTCTTCACTCTAGACCAGGGGGTGGGCACTGCCAAGCATTTTCTCATATTTATGAAATGATCAAATATTGCCCGTTTCTCTCTCACGTTGTTATAACCTGCAGTAACCAGTTAACTCCACATCGACATGTGTTTTCACTGAGGTCTGATCGAAGGCTGTACGTCTCATTTGTCAGAAACACAAAGAATATAATATCAGCCGGCCCACATGGCACAATTAAACCCCATGTGGCTTTTGAGTCAAAACGTTTGCCCACCCCTGGACTAGACCGTAAGGATATCAGTGCATTTCTTAGTTACACAGAGCTCCCTTATCAAAGATGCATCAAGGCACACTGTCAGTGAGCATCAGCGAAGTACATTGATACCAAAGCCACATTGAACTGTAAATAAAAGTTTTAAACTCATATATGATAGGTCTGACCACATGCGGAGGCGTCTGTGCGTGCCATAAGTGATAATGAAGGATGAAACATATGAGCAATAAGCCTGACATGATACAGTCAATGTTATTACTTCATATACAGTGCAACCAACCTTTAAATAGAAAACAGTAGCCTCAATGAAAGTTTAAATTGATCATATTCCAACTATCGGTACAGTTTGGCAAGTTAGTCGCAGGGTTGACACATACATAAGTACTTAATCTCACATCGAAAGGGGACATTTAGAGTCACCAATTCTATAAACACGCATGGACAGAAGGAGGAAGCCAGAGTGAACCCACAATAACACAGGGAGGACACGCAGACGCCACATCATGTAAGGCTTTTTGGCACGTTTATAAATGCATGCAATTTAATAAAAGCTCAAAATTTAAAATGTATCTTTCCTGTGGCTCACTTTTGTGGACCAACCCTGTAGTTAGAAAAGACATGAGTCACACTGAGGAGTCTATAGCAAAATATACACACACACACACACACACATATATATATACATGCTGCTAAAATAATCGTTGTTTTGTTGATTTTGGCTCATTTCTCCATGTTAGCAATAGCTGGTAATACATAAAGATTCACATTGTACAAAAACTTCACATCACATCTACAATTCTCCCATTGGTCCAAGGCCTTTGTCTTGACGGAAACATTGACGTTAAATTGTATTTCTCAAACACACGTGACAAACACAGGCCTATCGTTTTCAAGGATGCCATGAATGTATGTATGACGCGACTGTGGAATGGGCTCTTCACGACCATACATGTTCACGGAGTCGATGTGGAGTCTTCCTCTTTCTCCATCATCATCATCATCTCCCAGGGTCATGTATAATGCATCTTCACAAATAATTTATCGCCTCTCCGCTCTGTGACGTAGAGAAGGCCGTGACGACTGCTGACGTCGGATCAAATGGAGGAAGAGGGAGTGGTTCTCAAGCTGTGACGCAGGCCCTGATGGTGGTACCTTTAGAGCTGGTATGGGACATGGATTTGATGTGTGGACCATTGCTCAGTTCTGGTTTAGGCCTGATATGGACCACATTGTTTTAGACATTTTTAGGGTCAGACCTGGTACTGTAGGTTTCAGACGTTACCAAAAGTGGGCAGCTGCTTAGGGCACCAAGCTTCCAGGGCCCCAAGCTTCCATGGCCCCAAGCTTCCAGGGCCCCAAGCTTCCAGGGCCCCAAGCTTCCAGGGCCCCCAAGCTTCCAGGGCCCCAAGCTTCCAGGGCCCCCAAGCTTCCAGGGCCCCCAAGCTTCCATGACAAAGACAATAGTCCTTGACAGTTTTCTTGTCTCTGTGGTTAACCCGTTTGCTGTGGACTGTCAAATCAAGAGAATTTTAAGTTGGGACTACAGTATACTGAACCTACAGAGGGCCCCCTGTCCATGTTCGCCTTGAGCCCCCAAATCACTAAATGCGCCACGGCCTTGATGTCAATTAATAACTTTATAATTAGCCAAGTTGATGATAAAGGTCCACACGGCGTTATCTCACTCATGTTCAGCGCGATACAGCACCGGGGCGAGCGGAAAGGAGACCAGCCGGCACATGTTGAAAGACACGGCTGCTCTTTAATGTGGCTCCAGATCGGGAGTCCTCGGCCTAATGAGGTGTGGAGCTCTGGCTCTCCGTCTACCATCGCCTACACACGCATACACACGCGCACATACACACACACACACACGCTTACACAAGCACACGCGCATACACACACACACACACGCATACACACACACATACATGCATACACACACATACACACACACGTGCACATACACACGCATACACACACACACATACACACGCATACACACACACACATACACACACATACACACACATACACATTCAGATGGCATGGTTACAATGCTGTTGCTCTATGAGCCAGGATTTTGTCTGTTTTTTGAAGATGGACAGTGTAGTTATTGTCTTTA
>JAVQKC010044124.1:0-17830 GCA_036025475.1 Philypnodon macrostomus
TTTAGGGAATTTTCTAAATTTGGCAAAAACATTCTTCACAAACATCCAGACAAATCAAAAAAGTCAAATAGACCCTTCCCATGTTTGTCATGGTTTGGGGGCGAGGCCTCTTAATTGCTAATTAACAATATTAAAACCCTTAGAAATCACACAATGTCTGATTAAGGTGCCCGTTGGTGACAGTTGTAGCAGACGTATGGGGCAGACGTATGGGGCAGACTTATGGGGCTGTTTCGCCGATATATACACCTTGCTGTCGGGGATGACAGCACAGGCCTAGTTATTAAATTAACATTCATTGTAGAAGTACCAAAATAAATCCAGCTCTGTGTCTTTATGATATGTATCTGTGTGCAAAAGTTCAAACTGATCCAGCAATTTGTTTTTGTGTTATCGCGTTATCTGCGGGTGCAGACCAACGTGATTCCACAATATTGTGGTTTTATTTGTATAGCCCTATATCACATCACAGTTGCCTCAGAGGTCTTCACATAAAGGAGATGTTACTGTTTGCAATGACCCTGTTTATTGTTTACATACAAGTTAATAGACAATCAATAAACACACAAACAACAGGACTGTCCCAGGACATCTCCTGTCCTTAGACCCTCCATCGTGGCAAGAAAAACTCCAAAAAAAAAAACATTTATGGGAAAAAGAAACCACATGATAGAGGGATCCACTCCCAGGACGGACAGGCTCTAGATGTGTCCAGGACTGATGGATGATGTCCTTGTGCTGGGAGAGCTCAATATGTGTGTATGGATGAAGCAGGTTTAGTGGTACATCAAAGTGAATGAGGAGATAGTAGAAGGGGGCATCCAGTAGTAAAATTGTGTTTAAAGATGAATAAGTTTATTTCAGTACAGAAAACTATATCTACTTTTAAATAGAATGATGCTTGAAGATTATTGGGCTCCACATCTAATACTACTAATAAAGAAATGGTCTTTTTTCACAAAATGATTGTCCATATGTTTTATTTGCCTCAACCATAGTATTTTGAGACTTGTTGGTGCCATCAAATTTTAAATGAGCTATTATATTTTATTGAGTTTCACCACCTGGTATTTTTTTATGAGATTTGCAGATCATATTTTATTTTTATTTACATTACTACAGTATGTGATTTTTTTTTTTTTTACAAAGCCACTTTTCAGTTACAATATTGTTAATGTTCTGGGTTCGCTCAATTTGATTATATATCCATAAGCACTGAAATGGATTGCATCTACTACTTTTATGTGACAGGTGTGTTTTAACAGGCTTCTCAAACTGTGTCCACCTGTTTACTATTCAACAGAGACATTTGCAGAAGGCCTATGGGCATCTGGGAAAGGCAGTGAATTAGCATCAGCTACTGTTGAACACATGGCCACTGCGTCATAGCCATATACAGGCACACACAGTCTTTGTATTTGTAGTGCATTTACTGTGATCCAGCAGCTCCAGCTTTGCCTTTGAGGTGGACTTATTACATTTGTGTCTATCCAACATTTCTGATCCAAACCACAAACTGAATTACGGGGACAGATTATAAGAGGCTATTAGATTGAATGCCTTCATTATCACAGGGAAAGAGTTGGACGAGCTCGATGTAGAAGTAATTTTGATGCTAAAATTTGGTTATCACACTTTTATGTGCATTGGCTGTGTTTCCAAATGCATTTATTACAATGTGAATATGTCCGATTTCACAATATAGTAGTTGAAATAACGTTTTATGCATCCGCCGGGATTGAAATGGTGTCCATTTATTGAAATTGGCGAGATCAAAGCAAGAACAAACAAGGCAGTGCTTCTACATTTGGCTTTTTATATTGTGCTTTGCTGGACTATAAAAGTTTAATCAAAAAGCTGGGATACTGTGCCAGATAACCTTGCAGATGAAGACGATATTCTCCAATACACATTAAAAAGGCATAAACATGATCACTGACCTGGGTAAACAGGACAGCACATAATATTTTGATAAATTCTAGGTTATAGTCAAAATGTATTGTTGAAAACAAGCCATGGTCAAAATAAGTACTATCTTAAAGGATCAATGTGGATGTGGAGTGGCAGTGTCGGTGACTGAAAAGAACATTTTTCTCATAGGTGCAATTTTGGACACACATTCTGGCTTGCCCAAGTGTTGAAATGTTAATGTGTATGAGTGGAAAATCAGTCACTGCTGTGTCAACGCCATCTCTTCTCTTTGCCGCCGATATCGATTCATCCATTTCTCCCGCATTTTTTCGTCCATACTTTCCTGCACCGCTCTTTCCCCCAACCCATTCTTATTATTTTAATGATGACAGACTTATGCATTGGCCGGGTGCATGTAGAGTAATTATGGGGAAATGAACCTGTGGGATGCACGGGCCATTGACCAGCATATTGACTTTGACTGCCACCACAAGCAATTAAACTTGAGCTGTTCACGTCCATAGAAGCCTCTGCCTTTCTTTATCTCCACCCCTGCAAACACACTTAAACTAGATGCAAGGTCGTGGTAGAACAGTTAGTCAGCAAGTTTTTTTTTTTTTTTGCCCATAAGTTGGCCTTTAGAGCAGCTTTGACTCAGGTGGTA
This sequence comes from Philypnodon macrostomus, assembly GCA_036025475.1. Lineage (NCBI taxonomy): Eukaryota > Metazoa > Chordata > Actinopteri > Gobiiformes > Eleotridae > Philypnodon > Philypnodon macrostomus. The sequence continues at coordinate 2,576 of JAVQKC010044124.1, forward strand.
GAGCTAGCCAGTTTGATTCCAACTACAATCACTGCATACCATCCTGGGACAAACTATAGAAGTCCACCCCTTTCTATATGACCAGTTTTTTAAAAATTTTTCAGAGCTCACAGCATCCGTAAAAAGGCACACATTCTCTTTCCAAAATTTGTAAAGGCAAATGCAAAATCCGTTTCCATGCATGACACGGCGCAAAGGCTGACATGATCTTGGCCCTCCCCTGTGGACTCCATTGCCCAAGAACTCTACAACTGTTTTGACATCTCTTTATCAAACACTTCTGCCCCACGGCCAGTAGCAAGACACCGACAACAGGGATATAATCCATCTGTCGAGCCATCTCGGAGTCAGAGAGTGCTTATCCACTGGGAGAGGTGTGAGTGTGCAGCCATGCTTGTTCTGGTGAATAAGTGTTAGTGAACCAGTGCCAGAGGGATTGAAGGCATCTTAAAGAAGGGTTAGGCAAGAGCCACAGTGCATTGGTGGAGGGTTTTGTGTGCTTAAGTGTTGTCTCAAATGAGAGTTTTTGAAAGAAATGTAAAATATGTATTGGTATTTACGTTTTGGGCCTTGGTAGCTGTTATGTTTCGGTGTAGTAGAGATGACCAAGGCTCAAGGGTAGGTGGACATGGTGTGGTAGGTTTATTGGCAAGACAGCATGGACAGTGGAGACAGCTCCAGTACAGCACAACAGTGTGTCTGTGTAACCTTGTAGACAAAGTAGGTATCTCTTATTTATAGTTTGCCCTACGTAAACATGTTATGGAACACATTCTATTTCTAGTGAGTATCTATGTAGATAACATGTTGCAAAGCTGGCCTTGAGAGCACATGCTACCATCCTTCAAGCTCTCCTTTTTATTATGCTTCTGTGTTGTCGTGAATTTTTGCTCTGCATTTTCCCAAAAAAATAAAATCTGTCCTGGGTATGTTCAAATACCTGCTACCATAGCCTACCTTAAACATTTGTCTTTGCAGTATTTTAGAAAAGACAATTAACTATATGTGAAGGAAGATATATACAATATTGTAAGTTTTGACATAAACACTTTAATATTTACATTAGATGTTTTTGTGCATACGTAAGTGAATTGACAAATCCTGAAATGCAATAAAGTGTGACATCCAACACTACTTAAAGAGAGATTAACTGTGTAGGTCTATACCCACCCGAGAAAACCCGAGCACTTCACCAATAATGTATATGCGTGAGGCCATTTTATCTGTTTTTATTTCTTTATTATTTTTTTCTGACATGATTTGATGGTGTTAATGTCAGCCCATTAATTGAATACATGCTACTACTTTATACAGCGTATTCACATGGAAATGTGTCAGGTGGTTACATCCTTTGTTTTCTCCAGAAAAAGAAAGTGACATTCTCCCCACTGGCTTTGCATAAATGATGTAGAAGGCAGGACAAACTGAACCCCTGCATATATTTCTTGCTTGCATTGATCAGATGTGACAGATGACATGTTGTTTCACAAAGCTAATAGCACAAATGAACGCTAGCATTCTGTTTTGCTATTCACGACCCAGGATTATGACATTTTCATGGTACATGGCAGCATGTTACACTATCTCACTCTCCTCCATCACCACTTTAATCAGCAAAACTCACTCACTCCTCTCCATCTTCCATCACCACCTCAACAGCAGTAACATCTCACTCTCTTCCATCACCATCACAGCAGCAGAAACATCTCACTCTCTTCCATCACCATTGCATCAGCAGAACTATCTCACTCTCTTCCATCACCATTGCATCAGCAGAACTATCTCACTCTCTTCCATCACCATTGCATCATCAGAACCATCTCACTCTCTTCCATCACCATCGGATCAGCAGAACCATCTCACTCTCTTCCATCACCATCGGATCAGCAGAACCATCTCACTTTCTTCTATCACCAAATCAGCAACAACATCGTCTCCCTCTCCTCCTCTTTGTCCCATCAATTCCTAAACAATAGACTTTAGCAATTGTTGAGTAGTCTTAACTGTGGAGTCCATCTTTAGCATATAGACGGTGCACGGTGGTGCAGTGGTTAGCACAGATTCCTCTGGGTACTCCAGTTTTCCCCATCAACCCAAAACATACACATTAGGTTAATCCTTCAGCTAGGTACATCCTGGCTCAACATCTGGTGATGGGTTCCCCGGCGCTGCACTGCTCCCGACATGTTGCCCCAGTGGCACTAAGGGATGGGTCAAATGCAGAGGACAAATTTCCCTACGGGGGCATTAAAGTGTAACCTGAATACGTCTCATGCTTGCTTTCATGAGCTGAGACGATGAGGGTGCCTTACAAATCTAACAGCACAAAATCAAAGCTAGCATCCTGTTTTCCATATGGACCTTGACATTTCCATGTTAGTTCCATGTTCTGTTTGTGCTTCTACATGATGTCTCTCCAGGGTGGTGTGTTCGTCCAGAATTACATGCTTTCAGAGGTGTGTCTAGCCTCTCCCCTCTGAGAGTGACGGGGAGAAGTGGATTAGCGTTGCGTTGAGTGTCAAATAAACAGGCCTATACAGCTCCGACTCTGCAGCGTTCTGGGGACTGCACATATCGACTGGACACCTGTAGAGCCCGGCGTCTGTTTTCTGCTGACACACAGTCTGTGGGGAGAGGATTTCAGACAGTCAGTGCAGTTATAGGTCAGCTGTCATTTTAGCACAGGCGCTCGAGATATGTTTGTTTAATGCTCTTATTACCACAGCCATGAAGGTTTCAGCCACATTGGTTGATTGGTTGGTTGTTTGGTTGGTTGGTTGGTTGGTTTCTGTTAATAAAGATAAACACAAAAAGTACTTTGTGGGTTTTGAAAAAATCTGTATTTCACAACGGAAGGAATAGTATGCATCCAGGAATGTTGGAAAGATTTCTGACCGTTGCAAGATTGAGCCACATATTTTGAACTTGCGCCACACTTGCCACAAGGAGTCAGTAAAGGAGCAAATGACACAGTTACCCTTAGTTTCAGTCAATATCTGGGCAAATATATTTTCACCAGTGCAAGATAGTGCCAATAGAGGCCTTGGTCAGATTAGAGTCCTAAGTGTGTCGAAACTCTTTCGGCAAACCTGGCACCTGGTTTTTTTTAGTGGTACGTGAAACTGAAGCATCTGGAGAAATGGTGGGACATGCAAACTCTACACAGAATGGCTCCATGTGGTCACTTGTAGTTCTGAGGTAACCACTGGGCCAAAGAAACCAAAGAGACCTAATTTAATAAATTGACAGTTGACAGACAATGAACTGTTCACATATCCTCAGTCTTCTGTCTATACTACAACATTTACTTTTTTTTTTGCTCACGGTGAATAATTGTTATTTACTTATTTTCCTTTGTCTCTATGGTTACTGGCTAAAAAAATATAAAATCACCTCAAATTATATCCATTTCTAGTTCTGAGGTAGCAGCATGTCAGAGAATAATTATATTTGAGGGGTAATTAAAGTGGAGGCCTGGCCTAAAAAGCACTTTTTAATTGATTAGCCTGGATTCACTGTAAAATAGGTTAAATACTCTTCTAAAATGAGTTCCATTAGTCTCTTGCTCACTCTCTTCTCTTATTTCACAAGCAAGATGGCTGTGATTAAACTGGCCCGGGATGTTCTCTGAATCTTCTTTGTGCCTTTCACTATATCTCCTCACTTTTTTCCGTTGGTTGATGTTGGTCATTGATCAGACCCCCAGTGCAGTCTTCCACTACCTCTTTCATGAACTTCACTCATCATAAAACATCAGCGTCTTCTCTGTATTGGTTGGCTGCATATCTTTCCACTGCACCAAGTCTAATATTACATGCAGTGCGTATTTGGACTAAGCTCAAAGAACCAGAAGTTGAAATTTATCACTTTCCCTGAGCAAATCAAGCTAGTGTGTTGCACAGACTAATGCTGCATTCAAGTGCTCGGTACTTTGTGAGTAGTGCTAAATGCTTGTCATACTTAGAAATTAATACTAACAATTTCTGCTTCATTTCAATAATAATGCAGTATACATGTGGCAATAGTCCAACAAAAGCCGTTATAGGGCATTTGGCTGTTCTCTGTACCACTGCAGTGAATCATCAGCCTTCATCTGCCCATATCCTCTGCATCCTCTTCTAACTTCATCCATGGATCTCTGTCTTCTTCTAGGCCTCCTGTCAGGCAGCTCTAACCTTTGCATCATTTCACCAGTATATTCACCATTCCTTCTCGGCACAAGTCCAAACTGTCTCAATCTGGCCTTGCTGCTTTCCATGGTTACACATGATTTTTGAATTGAATGCATTCTTTATTAAATGGATTATATTCTGTCAAGCCTTCCTCCTATACAATGGTTTAACTTCTGTGCTCACAGCACAATCAGAGGCAATAGTGTGAATGTCAACTGACTTTACCGTCATTGGTTCCCCATTTGCTATTGGCAGCACTTTTTGGGGGGGATTTTGTTTTTTAGGTGTTTTTCTTTTTTGCCCTCACATACCTGGCACCGATACCATTGAGAAATTCCCATTCATCATAATAACTAGTGTTGAATGTCCATTTATCAAGCACCGAATGCCAGAGTTTTACAGGGGCAAGTTAGGCCAAGGAGATTTACTTTCTAATGACTGTTATAAAACCTTGTACTTATGAGATAAATGGGATGACAAAGGAGAGGGAAACCGGATGGTCCACACGCTCACTCTTAACTTTGCCTTTTGGGATTCACTGTCTTTAGAATGAGCGGCTTATCTTAGGCTGTCTCATTTAGAGGTGTATGACACAAAACAAACAAAAACTAGGCCCACGCTGTCATCCCCGACGCTGAAACACCCCCCATACGTCTACCGCAACTGCTATAGCACCAATGGGCACCTTAAGTCACGTTGTGTCATTTCTAAGGGTTTTTATTGTCACGGGGTGGACTGTGAGGACTCAATTGCACGACCCTCAAGGCAGGTAAAGCTCTCTTTATTCAGGTCACACAAAGCAGGAACACAGGGAACACACACGACGAGGCGCGGACAAATACGAACTGGCCCAAAACAACAGGAATGAACAGAATATAGACACAACAGGAGGAGGAGACAATAGGACACAGGTGAGGCGTTTCAAGGTGGAGCAAGCAATCACAAGGGCGGGAAAACACAAGATGAGATAAAACAGTAAATGTACAAAACACACACAGGACTGTCACATAACCCAGACATTTATATCGTTATACAATTAATCATGGCAAACATGGCAAACATGGGAAGGGTCTATTTCACTTTTGTGATGTTTTTGAACACTTTAGTAAATTTCTCTAAAAATACATTATTCTTTCAGTCTATAGGGAGCGCTATAGATGTAACTGGCATCATATGGGCTGGGGGGTAATTAGGTGTTTCAGGTTTGAGCCTTCCTGTTTGTTGTAGGGTCAGGCATCATCAGACCAAGTGTCATTGTTCTCTGCCAAAGTAAGTGTGTCCAGAGTCCCATAGGGGTCAAAATTGCTATTGAGGCATTTTTTTACTTGACCTCTGTAATTTGCCTATGAACATTAAATATACACTACCCCCGGAGCACTGCCAAAATTCATGCGATTTTGTTCTGCAGGATTAATGGCTCAATTAAAGTGCTTCAAGGCATTCATTAGTTCATTAATTAATTGTCATTAATCGTAGAAGTACCAAACTCAATCTAGTTCAGTGTCTTCATGATGTGTAACTGTCCAGAAAAGGTGAAAAAGATCCTGCAATGACTTTTTGAGTTTGTGCTCACAGTTTAGGTCATTCATTAATTCATTACTTAATTAATATTCATCGTAGAAGTACCCAAATACCAGATACAGTTTGGCGTCTTTATCTTACTGTGTGTAAAAGTTGTTTTTCTGAGTTATTGTGTTCACACGTAAGATCTGCGGACATGGACCAACGTGATTCCTTAATATCATTGTTTTGCTGATATTATAAGTTAGCTTTTGGCAGAGTGGCGGATGCTATACCATCACCAGCATTAACTTTTGAACTCCAATTATCAGCCAGTAGACATCTAAGATCAGCAAGCTGCAGGGGGAATGCCAGGGACATATATCTGAAGAAGCCTGAGGAATTGTGCATGTATTTGTTTATGTTAAGTAAGTATTGTAAAAACATATTGCTGTGTAAACCATATGATCAGACTAATTTGATTGTCTCAACATACACACAAACATACAGTAAGCACCAGCAGACACACGGTCACTCCTCCATCCTTTAGCTCAGACCTGTGACTTGAGTCATACATTAGCTCAATGAGTCTCTGACAAAGCACAGCACCTTCACCACAAGACTAATCTGTAACACATGCCTCTTTGAGCTCCATGTGTTTGTCCAAATGCGATTACAACCTCTATATTCCACGAGGCACCATTTTGATGAATTAACAAATGGGGTGTGAATGTCTCCTGTTTAATCACACTGAGAGATGAAATGCTGGACTTGCTGAAGAAGGCTGGCGTGGCTGCCTGTAGAAGCACTAATCTTTTTCTATCCATATGAGGAGCAGTAAAATGACTTGACATCCACTTTAGCTTGCTAAAAAATCCACATGGTGAGGAAGAGTGTGGGAGGATGGCAGAGTGTGCGTCAGCAACTGTAATCTGTTCTCCGTCCGACCTGAAATTTGGTTTGTGGCAACCATTAATGATTGATTCTGTGTGTCTGGAAGTTAGAAAATGAGTAGCAGAAAAGTGCTAAAGCATACAGGATTTGTTCTAGTGTAGTTGTAAAACAGATTGAAACTGGGATTAAAAGAATGGAGCACTATGTGATTTCATATGTGATCAATAATAACAATTGATTAATGCCATTTAGACTATGTATATTATTTTACTTCATGGGAAAGGGCTCTTCAAATGACCCAGTGTGACTATTTAGGACTATTGGGTCCTAGATTCATCTGACACACCAAGGAGTGACCAGGTGGATGTTGAAAACCAGCAGCTATAACAAAAGATGTCTCATTGGAAAATATTTATATGTGCCACCAGAGACTAATATTGAACATTCTGCTGGGTACCAAATTCATCTGACACCCCAAAAGAGTGACCAGGTGGATACTGAAAATAAAATCAACAATATCTATATATAGCAATGTGGTTGTAGTATTTGTTTTGTATTTGCTCTTTTGTATTTTGTCATTCCTGAATTGCTTTTTCAACCCATACTAAGTGTCTGATTGTACAGTAGGGTCAATATTACCAAGTAGTTGTTTAATTTGTGTATTTCTTCTCTGTGTGCTCATTAACCTCCTAAATGCACTCACGTTCCACTTGTAAAGTCTTGACCTGCATGCTAACTTAAGGCCCATTCATACTCCATGAGAAGTGAGAACTTTCTTCTTGCACCTCATTTCAGATCCTGGAGAATGAATCGGCATTTACAATTCAGCATATCTGTCAAATCACATTTAACATCTTATTCTTCAAGTACATATTCCACAGCTCTTGGTCACTTGTGTTCTGATTTGCCTTATTTTTCATTTCATTATTAACCCCTAACATTACAGATTGTGTACTATGTTTACCTTTATATTGACTAATGTTATCCTATTGATATGGATTGTTGTTCATGGACCTGTTTATAAGAGGGACCAGCTGCTTGCTCTCAGGACAATGGCCCATGACGAAGTGTCCCCCTCCTCCCGGATAAGTGGAGTGGCTGTACCGAGAATGCAGAGCTGGTGTCCTGTCGAGATGAGCTACCTGTTACACTTCATTCTAAGGTTATGGTTAGGGTGAGGGCGCTGTTTAGTCCTCCATAGAAAATGAATGGGGTTGGCTCAATCTTGACAGACTGACACAAGAGTGAAAACTAAGGCCCCAGCCACACTGGATGCGTATATAGCATTGCTGCACATCAGCTAGCTTAAAAATATTGGATAAATCAACTTACAATAGCTATATGTTGACCAAAATCTGGTAAATAGGCATGTATTTACCATCTCTGTAGGCTGGCCAATTGAAATGCAAACTTTTCAACTTTTTTTTAAAGTCCAAATTCAAAGTTAGAAAATGATAAATGATAAAAGTGCTAAAGCATACAGGATTTGTTCTAGTGTAGTTGTAAGTCAATCAAAATTGTGATTAAAAGAATGGAGCACTATGTGATTTCATATGTGATAAATAATAACAAATTGATTTATGGCATTTAGACTATGAAAATTATTTGACTTTAAAAAATTTGTCAGTTAAAAAAAAAAAAAAATAAAAACAAAAATGATTGATTACTGATGATTTTTTGAACAGGATATTAACAAGCTTGTTTGTGAATGTTCAATTCATTATTTCACCACTTGGTGGTAGGAGACAAGGTTGTTGCAACTTGAAAATGCATTGCCTTTTGCGCTTCAAAATATTGTAGGAGTGATCATCCTGTTCTTGTCCCATCTTTGGTATTTCTCCACGCGCTAGAGGCAAATGTACGGTTAATGAAACAGCTAAACATAAAGCTGTGGGGAAAAGGAGATGTGTGCAAAAATGAATTTTAGGCTAACTTTAAGCTAACAAAATATCCACAAGGACCCACGTCTTTACATAGGACTGTGCTGTTCTCGGTAAGTTAACGTGTGACCGCCATTTTGTATTACATTAGCATGGTACAGTGATGAATGTGTGAACACAATTTCTAAACACATTACATTCAGGAAAGCTATATAGCATAACTTACCACATATGTATATTATGCAGCAAGGGAAAGCCTGCATTAGGGTTAGTCATTCTGTTTTGAAATGTTTTAGTGTATTTAAAATGGTCTATTCAAAAATACTCAGCCATACTAGAATGGACAAGTACTATGAACAATTCTCTGCATATATGTGTAGACTGATTCCCATGGAGAGTTCATCTGGGATTCTTCATGCTTTTGGTTTGGTGCCTGGTTCGCCACACTGGAACAACTGGAACAATACCACTGAGCATTTTGGTTTGGACATCCGGTATCCAGAAGTATCCAGACGGTAGGACATTTATCTCTGTGTTGTTATTTTATTTTTTAGTTTTATTTAGACTTTGGCGAGACAGCTAAGTGGCTGAAATAATAATAATGCATTTAAGGATTTTACTCTAAAACGAGGTTTGTCATCACAACAGTTGGTTAGAAGCGGTGCTTACTGGTCCTTGTTCCTACAGCATTGTTTGGTGTGACCTTGATATTGTTTTCATACGATTCTGTCTGTTCTTAGTTTTGATACATCCCCATAGACCTTTTTTCATGTTTTTCCCAATGTCCCTGTATAGATTAGTATGTGTGAATACGACCTTTCTTCTTTAATGTTTGTAGCTTGAATTAAAAGGAGCCTGGTGCTTTGCTGGCTGCTGTTAATGCTGGGCTATCTCCTCAGACACCTCGGGTATATTTAGTGTCCGTTATCTTTTTATGAAACATGAAGCACACTGCAGCGGCTTACGTTGAACAGCTCGACTGCTTTGGCTTATAGGTTAATGCCAGTTGAAGCTGGGAGGGGTCTGGTGCTCTCAAGGTGGAGGGAGAGACTTTTACTTTTTTGATTGTGCACTTGTAGAGTTAGTTAAATTTATTTTAAATAGTCTAAGGGCTGGAAATATTCTATTTCATACCAACACAAACACATTTTAACACAACTCAGTAATACCAGTAATGGGATTTACATGTATAGGTTTTATAATATAACTTTCAACTTGTATATGTCACTTTTCAGTTGCAGTTTGACCCCAACTATACTGCATTATTACTATACACGCCCATAGGGTATCTAATCTGAAATAATGTGTTAACATTATACACACTGAAGTATAAGAAAACCTACACCCATGCCTACTGTGCACTTGGATCTTATAAAATATCAAAATTTTCCATTCCACACACATTGAAAAATTGCAGTGCTAAAAAACTGTTTATAGTGTCTTTTGATAACACGTTAAACAAAAATATTCCTCTTTGCTGAACGATAACGCAAATGTTAGAGAAGATCCCCCTTAAAAAAAAACCCTTATAAATAAAAATCTGCAATCATAAAACATCAGGCTATAGAGAGATCTATCAAAAAGAGGGCCATTTAGGGTGCAAGAGATTTTCTTCTTCCATCATCTCATTGAAGTAACTGTGGCATCCTATCCCTTTAATCAGCACACTTCGGCATGACCTCTCGTCTCTCACACAGGCCGGGCTGACATTTTTTCGCCAAGACTTTAGAAGAAGTTGTCCCAACCTAATTATGGTCTGTTATGAGTCAGGCTAATATCTTTGAGGAATTTTAATCCGGTTTTTAGAGCAGTTGATATAGCACAAAGTCTGCCCTCTGCACAGTGACCAGCAACCTTCCTTTAGAAGCAGAGGTGTGTGCTGCATTTTGATTTTAGTTCTGCTTCTGTACTTTGCCATATTTATTTTATTTTATTTTCCTTTTAGCTAAATGGATTGAGTAGTGGTACTTTCTTATATCTATACAGTGCTCATATATACGTATATATTTTTATCATGGCACCTTTTAGTGAGTGGGATTGGCAGCATTGATCCATTACTTTTTTGACAGTCTTATCAACCCAATGCCAATATTCATCACAGCCTTTAATTTACCTAACTAGAAAACTGACAAAAAAATGAATGAACCAAAGAAATAAAAACATTTAATGTGTAATGTCTAGCAGTATTTTAGTGCTATATTGCAATGGTTATCATGTGTTAGAAGTAGACAGACAACTTCCACTACAGGCTTTCTCTGCCACCCATGCAGACAAAAGCAACCTTTCTGCTTAGATTTTCCACTTGCCCCGTTCTTCGCTGACATTGAGCCACTGCACCTTCACATTGAGAGAAGCCAAATGAGGTAGTAAGCAATGGCACCCACTGCCCCCCCTCTAGCATAGTACTGGATGAAAGTGAGGAGAGAGAGGGAACCCTAGGGCAGGTTTGGAACGTTCTGGAAAAGGGGACATCTTGCAGCTGACCTGGAAAGGGTTGGCCGGGTCCCAAGAGAGGCTGCAAGATGTGCTGGCACAAAAGGGCTTTCTGAACCGGTGTTCTTTGCACTGTTGTCCCTGCATCTCCGAGGAATAGAAAAGTGGGATGAAGTGGAAAAATACTTGAAACGTTCTTACAAGGTCTTTAACATTTCAAAATAAATCATCTTCATGCAATGCCAAAAGATTATACGAGTCAGGTAAAATACAACCCGTAAATGACACTAATCTTTACAAGAAGATTCTCTATGAGAATCCTATCTTTATAGCTAGTACCGTATGTTTAGTTAATTTCTTAAGTCGACAGTTTGTGGTGGGCCGGAGATCGATATCATGCTCACAACAAGAGGCCCAGACTGTCCAGTAGTGAGCTGGCTTAACAGCTCCACAAAGACCTGTGTGTTTGGGCTGGAAGGCAGGAGATCAATGGTGTAAAATAGAGGAGCATTAACAATGGTGGCGGGGCGAGAGGAGGACAGACGCTCTGACCTAGCACGTGTTAAGGCGACAGGGTGAAGCCTGTCTCCCTGATAATCGCTCCACTGCAGCACAATACGGCTGTGATAAAGAAAATGCCCTCCTGAGTATGTCTCGAGGAACACTTAGTACTTGCACACAGTGTTGTATTCTCAGCTGCCTTCCTCTGTGCCTTCATTAGATTAACATTGATATTCATTAACACCTGATTGTGCTATGCTTTAGGCCTGTCTCTATGCCTCCATAGGAAATCAATTGTATTTTCATTCATCCAGTTGGGAGGGCCACAGTGATTAGCAAGCTAGTTAGGCCAGTATACCGTGATTCTTACTTAAATGCAAACATTACAGCTGCGTGAAGTGAGGTTAGTAGAGGTACAATTAGAAGAAATGTATAAAAGCAAAGATTGAGAAATGGTGGAATATGGGAATGATGAGGGGAAAATATTGGCTAGGACATGGTAAATCATGTCTATCATCTTCCCTGCCTCCATTACTGATCAGGGGAGGGTGATGGATGATGACAAGTTGGCCAATTTCCCCAAACTCCCAATGGATGCCCTTGAAAGTGACAAATGGCCAGGTTAATTGTGTTGGGGTCACGGCCATTTGGAGGAAATGATCCACTTTATTTGGAACGGAAATCCATAAAGGGAGTTCATTCCCAATCTGGGCTGTCTCCATCCACACTCAATGAGGGATGGCCTGGATCCTCTGGGAAGCATCCTTAAACCATTCGGAATGAGCAAGTACAGTGGTTACAGTAGGTGACAGCTGGTGGATGTACGCATTTTTTTCAACTTTGAACCACGACAAAAAATGTTCCTTTCCTGCAAAGTAGCTCCATGGGGTCAATTGCAGGGCATTTCTGATCAAACCTGTAATGATTTCTTTGGAGATGTTAAATTAAAATGATAAATTTTCTACAACAGCATGATTCTTTAGCAACCATCTTCATAACACTTACATAATACCTTTTACATGTTGAGAATTAAGCCCTGAAATCAAGATTTCTAACCTTTGTTGCAGTTAACATGTGCGAGAGAAAATCACAATATTGCATTGATCAGGCTAATGGTGCATTCAGGTAATCTGTTGTTTATTTCTAAGCTAAACTGGACAGACTTACTGTATTTTCTTATCATTTCACTTATATCAGTGTGACATGTTAAGCTTCATGTTGTTCTGCTTGGTAACTGTGAGCTTCTGACCACCTCTCCCGTGTTCATTTTCAATATACACTGTTGTCCATAAAGTTGGAATATTTTTCCTCTTTTTATTTATATTCATTCTTATTCCTTCCTAATTAATATTATTCACCTACTCCTCAGAGTTTTCAGGAAGTATTCCGGGACGCCTTGCCTATTAACATCAACAAGCTTGTGGACAGTATGCCACGATGTCCTGAGGCATTGATCTGTGTCAGGGGCGGCCATACTCCATATTATTGACAGTCGAAAGAGTCATATTGGACATTCTTATGCATGAACATGTGTTTTTTTTTTGTTTAACTGAAAAAGGTGGAAGAATTGAAACAAAACTGTTAATATCCCTAATTCAGTTTGGTCTGATACACATTTTACAAAGTTCCAGTTTGGCTTCATTTTCACTGTGACATGGAGGAGATTGATCAATACAGTTTTGAAAAGATATGCACTTTATCTACCAAGAATAAATCACATTGTTCCAGTCATTTCATGAGAAGAGGTAAAAAGAAATTTACTGGCACTGTGTATTTTAAAGGTGTGACTAATATCAGTTTCTCTTTAGTCCACAGTTGAATACATATACATTACATTGATTTCAGTTATGTATTTATGACAAGGGGCAACTGAATTCCCATCTAAGTGTGTACGCTCGAGGTGGAGCCGGATTAGAACCGAGCCATGAAGAAGACAAACATTACTTGCTTGTTGGGCGTGTTTTGGCACAACATCATCGGAGGACTATATGAGCATATGAGATTTTTTTTCTGGGCAGATGCAAACGAGTGTGGGGGGATATGCATGTGAAGCTCCGCCAGCTCAAGCCTTCCTGCCACACTGAGATTAGGCGTAGAGAGGAGGCTTTCATAGAACCGGAGTCTCCCTGTGGCACTGCTGTGAAGAGCCACTGAGCTACGGCAAACAGGCACAAGGCACAAGACTGGATGGCTGTTGGATGGAAGGATGACGGAGGTGAGGGAATTACAGGAACGACATGGGACATGGCTCAAAGCGAGAAAGTTGGTGTGTGCTATGAAGTCTTTTTGTCTTCTACAGTACAAAGACAGGTACGGGATTGCTCTTGTCCTCCCAAGATGCTGGTAATGGTGGGTTGTAGAAAGCTGACAGACCTCATTCTTTCCCTCAGCATCATTCTATCTGTGTTCTTTTGTTTTTTTTGCTTCCTACACTGTAAAAAATAAAAAAATAAAAAATATATTAACTGTTAACTAATTGCCTAAAAGATATTAATTTAAAACTAATAAATAAACTGACTAACACAGGCTAGGTTAATCAATCTGTCTGTCTGTCTGCACCCTGTCTGGCTTCTGTTCCACAACCTCTAATATATATACATAATTGAAATATGAAAGAATGGTGCATCATTTATACACTGAATAAAAGCACTTAAAGTCGAAGCCATTGACTGCACAGGTTTGTATCTTATCTTAAACAATTAAAAAAATAATACAGATTCCTTTTTAACTTCGGTAACCAGTTTTGTAGATTGTTTCTAAAGGTATGGTTCACTCTCCCTATTTTACAGTGTACTATTTATCTAGCTCAGTTTCAGTGGGAGCAGCCAGCCGGGAGCCTTGATGTTGGGGATGGAGGAGGAAGTGAAGCCAGGTGTGCGAGAGGAACATGATAGGCCCCCAGGTTGGGCTGAGAGGTTGAGGGACACACACTGAAGGATGTGACAAAAGAATGAGCTTCACCGCTAATGACTCCCATAGGGGGGACCAGATGCTCAGGTTTACAGAGATGTGCAAATGCACCACATCTTTTAGATGTGATACAGTTTGCACACACACAACCTGAGAGAGTTGAGAGTTACATGCATTGTTTTCAATTATTCAAGAAATGGCTGTCCAGTTTTCCATGGCCTTTTCAATTTTTTTCCCACTATTCTCTTTTATGCTGTGCCTTTGCAACCAATTAAAAAGTTGACCATCTTCTCTGATATATGATGTAGCACCTAAACTTTAGCATTTATTATTTGGTAGTATTTGGCTTAATAATTGACAAGGTTAGAACATTAGATTAGTTGTTTTTTCATGATACATTTTTTATTGTATATTCTTTAAACAACATAATAAATCAATAAAACATTTCAAAAACATAAAAGGAAACTCCATAATCTAAAGACAAAAGGCGTGTTGTTACCTCTGTCTCTCTGTCTCTCTCTGTCTCCGTCTCTCCCTCTCTCACTCTGTCTGGAAGTGATTCAAAAACTACTGAACTGATTTGGATGAAACTTTCAGGGAAGGTCATACATGACACAAGGAAGAAGTGATTAGAATTTGATCTGAATAGCCATCTGGATCCAGATTTTTTTTTGAAGAAGAATTTCTCATTCACTGAATGGGACAGGGCCTGTGCTCTAAACATGCCTCTCCCTCATCCCACACCTCTCCTCTGGCCCTGTGGTAAAGTCACAGCAGAGTAAGACAGCCTGTCCTGTTGTCAGTCTAATGCCAAAAATTATGCTTTAACAAACACGCCAATGATTTAAAACACCAGCGTAGTAGTAGTAGTAGTAGTAGTAGTAGTAGTAGTAGTAGTAGTAGTAGTAGTAGTAGTAGTAGTAGTAGTAGTAGTAGTAGTAGTAGTAGTAGTAGTAGTAGTAGTA
>JAVQKC010044128.1:0-18125 GCA_036025475.1 Philypnodon macrostomus
AATACACCATTAACGTTTGAACAATGTTAAGAGTTATTGTGAACGCGTTTAATAAAGTTTGACTGTTGACTTGTCTGACTGTTTTGTTTCGCTTAATGCCCCTTATGGTCCGGTGCGCCTTATATATGAAAAAAGTTCGAAAATAGACCATTCATTGACAGTGCGCCTTATAATCCAGTGCGCCCTATAGTGCGGAAAATACGGTATGTAAAAACAGGACAGACATGCAACTCCAAAATATGTAATAAAAATGTATTAAAATTGTCAATATTAAAAGACAAGGGTGGCCAATAAAATATTTACATTTAGTAATATACCAGAGTATTAATTGCAAGATTAAAATTGCCACCTTATTAAAGTACAATAATAAAAGTATAAAACCAGGCTGCCCCATGGGTGGCAGAAACACAAAAGGTAAACTCTGGAAAACAAGAGAACAATGTTAATAACAGAAAAGAAGCCTGGAAGGGGAGTTAGCTCCACCACAAAACAAAACAAAGTGATCCCCAAACACTCACCACTAAACAGAGTCCCCCTCAAGCACAACCCAGGACAACTAAACTAGTAACCATGAAAACCCCAGGGACAGCTAGAACTATAAAACATCTATTTAAAAGGTGCAGAGTAAACGAGAGTACAAAACTAAAAACCAACCTGAAATCAAACGCTGAACTAAACAGTAAACAAAACAGTAGTAAACAAGCAATAGCTAAAAAAGGAGTAACAGTACAAAACAGCAGTAAATAAAACAATAGTAAACAAAACAATAGTAAACAAAACAATAGCAGGCTATTCCTCAAAATATAACAATGGGGAAATGAACTGCCACCGGTCACTGGTCAGCTCTGGTACCAGCCAGAGTCAAGAACTATTTGAGTTTTGCTAATTAGCAGAAGTGACAGAAAGAACTAAACCCTACAGCGTCCCCTGCTGTCTGCTACAATATACTGTATGTGCTATGGAGAGTGTGATGGTTTTGACTGCTGAAAAGGAGAGAAAGAAGGTTTTACCTCTGAAGTGGTGATTGAGAGGAGTGAGATGTTCTGTGAGTGAGATTGTTTTGTTTTGTTTTTGCGGTGGTGATGGAGGGGAGTGCGATGGTTCTTTTACTGAGGTATTGGAGGAAAGTGAAATTATTTTGCTGCTGAGTTGGTGATTGAGGAGCGTGAGATGGTTCTTTTACTGAGGTATTGGAGGAAAGTGAAATTATTTTGCTGCTGTGATGGCGATGGAGGAGAGTGCGATGGTTCTATTGCTGAGGTGGTGACGGAGGAGATTGAGATGGTTCTGCTGCTGAAGTCGTGATGAGGAAATCAAGATGGTTCAATTGCTGAGGTGGTGATTGAGGAGTGCGAGATGGTTGAGGTGGTGATGGGGTTGGGTAGAGACTGGTTTGAATCTAAAAAGTTGCAGAGACAGGAGAGACACTTTAAATGTTCACAGATCTCAAAAAAGAAAACGTAAATTGCTTGTAAATTGAAGATAAACAATCTTAAATGACTTCAGTTTTGTATCTTGCGGTACAGAGTTGGTTTGGTTAACCTTACCATAAATCCATAAGAGAGGTCGTTTCTGTAGGGTGGGGAATGACTGTGGCTGCAATGGCAAGGAGTTTCAACAGTACCTCAAGATGTTGTTATCCCTGTTTTCCAGCGCGTCACTGTACAACTTTAGGGGACAGGGCAGCAATAGCGTGTTAAATTGGCCAAATCCTGGAGCAAATAGTGTTGCCACAAAGGGCAGCATTTAAAGGTCCGGAGAGGCCGTCGCAGAGGCCAGCTGTCATACACGAGTGCGCCCAGAAAAGGAGGGAAAATCAATGGCCATAATTGCTCAATAACAGTGAATATGGGAGGTATGGGCCGGCGGGACATGGGTCACAGCCCAGGCATGTTTTTTCTCACAGTCTATGAGTCTAAAGTAAAACCAGCAGAGTAGACCTCTTCCTCCTACTTTTACTCTGTTGCCGTAGCTAGCTTGTGTTAATTTTTCTCAGCCGCCTGTGTCGCCGGTCCCCCTGATTTACTTGGAGCCTGAAGAAGTGGTATCCTAGCAACAGAAGGAGATATCTGCACTTTGTTCTGTCACACAATGCCACAGTGTTTACGTCTAGATACTTTTCCTCTACGTCCGTAGAAGGCGACAGTTAAAATGCGAAGCAGCACCTCACTCGCGGGTGTAATGGCTGAGGATTTATTGGCATTTGGGAGAAAGCTGTTTACATAGTGTTTCCAGTGTCCATGATAATGTTGTCAGACAAGCATTAGTTCCACTGTTGCACCTAGAGCCAGCCACAACAAGTAATAGTTCCGCATTATGTAATAATCTTTCCAAAACTTTCATTTAGTCTTCCAATAAACGTATTAACTTAAGTTTTCTTATTAACAGAAGACTACAGTAGAAGTCCAAACACTCAAACTATGTAATAATCTGCCAAAATGTAATACATTCTCACTTCATTATGTAATAAAAACACATTGCGTAATAAACTGCCACATTTTGTAATAAAGTGACGCAATATGTACAAACAAAATGGCAAAGGTTGATCCAGACCAAGCTGACCATTTCTAAAGAATTGCAACATTCCCAGATCAGGTTATTTAAATCCACTGCATGGGCACAAATCTGTAAATCTAATTTGAAGCAACTGGATCTAATAAAGGAGAAGAATGAGTGGAAGGTATCCAGCAGCCCCAGTGAGAGATGCAGAGTGCTTTTCATTGGGCCTAATTGAATTATCCATCTACCCCGAAACCCCTAAGCATTACAAAGAAGGGTTAGCATTTACTGAAAACATGCTTTCAACGTAATTAAGACGTATGGGGTTCGAATAACGCTGGATTCTATATAAATAAATGCAAGTGTAGCTTATACGCAGCATGTTTTTGTTTTGAATGAGATCAAACACCTTGTACCTATAAGACAAGATCAAGTTATTTGTGAATTGAAAGAAAGTGTGAGTAAATTGAAAGTTATTCAAGTTAAACTAAATCATACTTTTGTGTCTGAACATCTAAAAATAAACACCTTATGCACCAGGCTCCTCCAGGTAAAAAGAACTAGTACAAGAGTGAGTTGACCATTACTACAGCCTGCAGACATGCACCCCAGTCACTTTAATGAAAAGTAAACACGACCGCACAGAGGTTGGGATAGGAGTTGTAGACTGCAGATGTGAGTGGTTGTGTAAGATGAATGCATGTCACAGTGACACAATGGTAGACTAATGTTTGTGCAATTCAAGTGCATTGCAGACAGCAGAGAAACAAAGTCAAATTGGGTATTTATTTAAGTATTTAAAATATGTTATGATTTCTTATACATTGCAGACACAACCACAAATTTTAAGCCTTTAAATGTATGTTTAACCGCAATGGCGTAAGGGATACATAAGACATATCTTTGATCTCTAACCAGTTTGTTGGTTGGGTTACAGGTATAATAGAGGTTATTTAAAACATGCATTTTTGAAATATTACTTATCACACTATAATATTCATAAATACTGGACTCTGTGGGGCTTAAAAACAATCAACGAATAATAGACCTGCTGATTAGCATTGATGCTAACAGTGCTCTTTGGGTGCTAATAGTTACACTACAGTTAAATTGGAAAGTGACTTAGAAGAAGTCTTCATTATGTTCAAGGCTGCTTTATAGTTGAGTGTGACATTGACAGACACTAGTTTCTGAATTGTATTGTACCTTTCACTGTTACGACTACCTGCTAACTCAAAGTTAAAATACCCTTGTAAAATTGTAAAAAGAAATGCTAATCAATTCTAGTCATTTACAAAACATGGGTCTTGTAGAAAACACACCACAGTCAAGGTCATTTCTATAATGCATTTTTCTGCATTATTTAACCAAGATCCTATTTTGAATTTTGCCAGAGGGCTTAACACACAAATATATAGATCAAAGTTCCACCACTCTCCCTTTTAGAGATGGCTTCATGATAAAGAGCAACTGGAAAACAGCCAGCGGGCAACTCTTCGTTCCCTTGGACCAATCATCTGCTTCCATCTTTCACCATCCAACTCTGTGTCCCCAACTCCGAGTCTGTCCTCATAATTGAAACTGCGTGCACCAATGTGATTTGTGATAAGCCTAATCCTCACACTATTTAATCTCAGATAGAGGGATCACAAGTCCGATGGATGAGATAACGGGCTGCCTACAGAAGAAGTCTTGGTGGATTCATCCAACACACACACACACACACACACACACACACAGAGAGAGAGACTAAACTATGGTCATCTCATTTAAAATGTTGTGGAGCATACCTGCGATCGCTAACATCTGTTCTTGTTAAATTGCAAAGAAGTTTTATTGATCTGGTGCTGGGGCCACATTCCTTCGCAATTTACTGCAAGCAGGAGAAAATCCAGAGGGTGTGGGTTTTTTAAAGAGAATCACCAGTTCAGGTAGTTAATGCCCTTGCTATACTTCCCCCTTAAATCTAGCAGATCGGACAATGTGAAGGGAATTCAAATGAACACCGACTCCTCTACAGTCCAGTCAGCATGGCTTGGAGCTTTGGGTGATTTAAGGAGGATAGTGCAAGAGCCAAATTGGCCACAAATGGGTAGGGGGTCCGGGCTTCATAACCTCATAGCTTATATGTATGGATTATCTGAGGTAAGAGCGCCATAAATTACGCATGGGAGCTTTCTTATACTTTGACCTGGCACCCCGGCCGCTGTAATGGGATAGCTCAGGGAGATGGGGGTTTCAATTAAGGAATGTGGGCCCAGTGAAATTATCCCACAGCACAAGGCTCATAATTGACTTCTTAACAGGAGCGGTGCATACAAACATGTTACTTCATTTGGGGAGTGTTGCCTGAAGATTGGTTTCCTGTTGCCATATTGATTTTGTGTTATAATCTGGGGCAAAATGTCACCCTGTAGTTCTGTTTGAATAATTGATTAATCAAAATAATCAAAATCATGGAAAGCAAGTATTGTCAACAGGTTTGCCGCCAGTAATCATAAAAGATTCTATAGATGGTTGATTTGGTTTAAATTGAATTGAATATTAGCCAAGGCATCTGCATCTTTCTGTTTCTTGCCAGTGCTTTTGTTAAGTGTGTAACATGAACTAAAATAAGCATGTGAACTCATTGCCAAGAAGACATTAATGTTAAAATACAAAAAAAGTGGTGATGAGCCCGTCACTCAAATAACTATGCCCACTATGTTGTCATGGCGACAGGACGAGACAATATGAGACGTATCTCGGCGCAGGTATACAACTATAATCAAGACTGGAAAAGATTGGGAGATCTTAAATTCTATCTAAATGAAGTATTTAACTGGGGTGTAAGAGGCTGTGGAAATCCGCAAATGGAGGTTACATTTTAATCTTGGTCAGGATATAGAGTGCACAGTAGCATGGAGAACATTTTGACAAACATAAATCTTAGCAGAGAGTTGAGGAGGCGAGCCAGCCAGCCATGTTCCTGGAGTAGCTGATGTAATAACTCCTTGGACCTCTTCACCCACTCTCTGGGCCTCTCTGTGTTTCCTCATATTCTCTTCAGGTTAATGCATTAACAACAAATTGCTTCCTTTGTGCTAATTTCCCAACATGCAGCTCATTTATACAAGGATTTAGTGGAAAGAGTAATATTTGCATAAAAAGTACAATGGCGAAATTCAATATTTTTGTTGTTGACTTGTGGAAAAAAAGCATGTGATGTATGAAGTGAATATCAGTTGAGTAAATATAGCAGTTCAAACAGTGTGGTCTCACAGTAACCTCTCACACAGCTGAGGCCGGCTGGATATACACACAGCTGTCAAACAAACACTTTTTAAAATATATTGTGTTTATTTAGTCTCATTCCACCAAAAGCATGTGCAGCTCAGTTCAAACAGTTACACAAGATTGGAAAGGTCACCGTTTTAGTGCTGAGGCAGGGTGCATGTTTGAAGGGTTAATGAAACATATCTGTGATGTATGGAATCAGCACATTTACTTTTCCAGAGAACTTGACCTTACATGGACCTGGGGTGTTACGAACCTTTCCTCTATGGGCACAGTCCATTGACAACAACAGAGACTGCTATTGCACGTAATACTTCCCCCTTTTAAAGTATGTGAATAGCTATGTAAAAAATGTTTGATAAGCCTCAAACAATGTGTAACACTGGTACAGTATAGGGAAGATGCAAATAGCTGAATCTAGTATAAGCAAGAGGATGATGGCAGACAACATGTGGTTCCATCAGGATGGCCAAAATCTATCCTTGAGCTCCAAATAAACCTCCAGTATGCAGCTTAAAGGTTATGCTAAATGTGCATTCTAATAGTTTGCTGTGGGGGGCTATAAAAACAAATTGCTAAATGTGATCTCTTATTTCTCCTCATCTTTTTGGACCGCCCAATAGTATTACTTTTGGCAGTACTACAGTAAAAACATTGAAACATGAAATGTATACCAAGTTGCACAAGACCTCCTTCTTACCATCGGGATGAGGTGAGCTCTTTTGTGTGTGTGCCAAGTAAAACACTTGAAATAATTATGAATCAGACCTTTGGGGATCTCTGTGTTCATTACACTCTTATGTAACACAATCATAATGCATACAGTATGTGTCTGCTTCACTGTAGCTACAGATTTATCTGAGATTCTGGATGTTTGAGGTTCATATGTCATCACTAGTCAAATGAATTGTACAGCCACCTACCACCTTATCTGTCAAGAAAGGTAATAAATACACTATTATATTTTAATAACTATTTCTCCACACAGAAATAAAAACGGGCCACTTTATTAGGTAGACCTGTTTATAGGGCTTGACACTAGGTTCTTGGGCAACCATGATAACCACTTGTTACATCAAGGTCTGCAGTACTTATGTACAAGGTCTCCCTAGTAGAGTGGCCAGTCAGAGTAATATTGCACTTTCTCTGTTGTGAGCCTGATAATTAACACCAGGCCCTCGCTCTGACATTGAACGTAATTTGTCAAACATTTAAAGTGATTGTGCCCAAGGAATAGAAAGGTCAGTTTGTGTTTGTAGATCATTTCAATCCATTGAATTCACACAAACCAAATGACATGCTGGCCAGTTGCAATCAGTAGTGAAAAAGTAATCAGTGTTTGATTAGAAGCCCTGGTCCTGATATCGATCAGCCCTCACTGGGAGCCCGCCTCAAGGCTCCAAAGAGAAGTGTTCGATCAGAGGCTGGGGTTAAACACAGACAGTTACCACGACGATGGGTCACACAAACGCACAAAGGATGACAGGCGCGAATGAGATAACTGTCTGTGATGGCCGGATGAATCAACCGCGTCTGTCAATGTGGAGCTGATGTAGCCATAACGTTGTCAGGGCAGTTCAATGTACTTATTCTTACTGACAAGAAGGATTCTATTGTGAAGCTCTCTGGAGACAGCTCAGGAATCCTTTTCAATTATCAGTCTAGAGTCTAGACAGTACAAAGATGGTCGGGAAAAAACACACGACTTTAACCCATTTAGTCACACGTTAAAAAGCCTTTGCTAGATATAGATTCACACTCACTTTTTTGTACCGTAATATGGGCCATTTAGATTGACAGCTATAGTTGCTAGTCTTACAAGCAAGGCGCTGTGTCGGAAGGAAGACAAGGATAAACATAAGGGCATCGAAACGGTCCAAAAGTGCAGTTTGAGATGACATCATCAGTGTTGTTGATTTACCATTGATTTGACCAAATAGAGTATAGTCAAATATTATAGGCCAAAAATACTACATATATACTAATGAATGTGTGTCACAATATTGTCAAACTATAAACAGCACATATTAATATTTTGTCATATAATACACCATTATAGCAGTGACTATATAGATGATCATTTATTATCAGTAATGGCTTCATCCGATCAAACAATATTTTCATTCAGGATCAAGTCCAGTATCAAATCAATCATAAACACTTATTACTGCCTGTAATAGTAAATAATCTGTATACATTATACAGTATATAGTCCTGCAGTTCCTTTTTATCCTCTTTTGTTTGATTCCTTAATTGGTGCATCGACAGTGTTTTAGCATAAAAAGTATTATGAATATTTCCTGTCTTCAGCATACCTCTTTCTAAAACTAATGCTTTGGCTTATCGGCTGTGTTTCTAGCCGCTGACATCATTAACCCTTATAATGAAAAGAGACATAGCACAGAAAGAAAATGAACTGCCAGAAAAGGGCTGGCATAATGTTATGTTAATGCACAAACGTTAGCTATTATGATTTTGGATTGCGTGATATTTTTGAAGATGAATAGACTCCCATTACTTTATGAAGGCACAGGCATTTCATAAGCCAACAAGCTTACCAACAAGGTCACATTGAGGAGGAGAAGAAATATTCTAACTATGTAACATAAAGAGATAAGGCATGTTTTAGATGAATGTACTTGGAACACTGCCTTTTGACAGAACTTAGGGCGCATTAGTGTTCGTGGAAGAGTGCATTAGAGAGAGCACACATAAAAGATAGCAGGTAAACCACTGTGGTAAGCCGATTCTGTTCAAACTCCTGATGTAGCAGTCAACAGGACCCTTCTCGGACCTCATCAAGAAAGACGTACATGGGGCATTAAGGGAACTGCCCTGCGCACCACCTAGATGCTCCTATATATAAAGCCTGGGCACTCACAATCTTTGGGTCAGGGCAGGAGTTTATTTAAAATTGTGATGGGGTGTTTTGGAGTGAAGGGGTGGCATTTCACAGGTGGGTGGTGGCAGTGCACTTTTCTCTGGCTAAGGGCTTGAGATGGCATCCAGGGACCTGAAGAAACTTTTCTCGCGGCAGAAAGAGGAGGTTGGAAGCCGTGTGGAATCTATGTGAAACAGGATCAAAGAGAAGGATTTTGAACACTGCTTTGACTCACTGCTCTCGTTTGACATTTTTTTTCTTTCAAACTCTCCACCAATACACTCTCAATGTGGCTGCAGTGTATGCTTTGTCCCG
This sequence comes from Philypnodon macrostomus, assembly GCA_036025475.1. Lineage (NCBI taxonomy): Eukaryota > Metazoa > Chordata > Actinopteri > Gobiiformes > Eleotridae > Philypnodon > Philypnodon macrostomus. The sequence goes on from JAVQKC010044128.1 coordinate 8,972, forward strand.
CTGTGGACACGGGCATCACATCAGCTTTTCTAGATCTCTGCTGACAGCTCACTCCACACTGGCACTTCTACTGTCATTATCACCTCCACGGCTGCCCCCATCAGTACATCCACAAAGGCTCCACTGAAAAAAGTCAAACGGTGAAATTTGGGCAGTAATTTACTTAAGTAGTAATTTACTTGTGCAGTAATTTACTTAAGTAGATCCGACCAACTAAAGGCACTGGACTATTTCACATTTCGAGATGCTGTATTTTTTTCTATAGGCTGATCAAAAACACTTCTATCAGCTTTAACCCACACTTTCTACATTGTATTTGAGATTTCCTAAATTGTATCAATGTGAAATAGTCTATGGGAGTTGAATGCACATATTATCTAGTTTTTTTCAAAGTAGTCTACTCTTAGTGCCGGTCCCAGGCATAGATAAATGGATTGTCAAGTATCAGGCATTTCAATAATAATGTTCACAATATGGTGGTCACAGGAAATTGCCTTCCCACATTCTACACACCAGCTTCTAAACTGGTCTAAACTGGTTTCAAGCCCACTACTTGACATTGTGAATACTGGTATATTGTGCAGCAAGCTCTGTAGTTTGTTATTTACCCTCTTAAATGAACTACACCTCAAATGTCCGCAGTCTAATGTTCTCTCGTTGATGACTCTCCCTGATGTAAAACGCCTCATTAATGTCCATATATCATGTGTAGACACAGCTGCATTGGGTGACATTCCCATTTACTAAATGCCAACTTCTTTAGGAGCTCAAAGGATGGCATGTTGTTGAAGTGCAAGTCAGGACACATTCACACCTCCACATCAATCCCAACACATGTGGACCCTGGTGACCTTTAGCTAAGTCAGATCTTTTAGAAAGCCTCTAGGATACATCCAGTGCATTCACCCCTCGCGTTAGAACAGGACACATACATTTGATCACTATTCTCAGATTGTATTACCGAGTCGATAAGGGACATAAATGTGATCCAAATAACAGTGTGCCCAATATACATTTTTTATGAGTGATCAATCAATGCCAATCATATAAAAAAGGGATTTACATCTAAATCAAGTGCAGCTGACTTTGAACCACTATTGTCCGTGTAGCATGAGTTATGACATGTGTTTTTTTGTGCTGCAGAGACATACAGTATATATATATTTCTATATTGGCTTTAACGGCTTATCTATAATCTCAAATTTAAACATGTACAATTGTAACTACTGTACGGGGAAGGTGGTGTTGTTTGGATGTGTTTACAATCATTATACAGAAAACGTATATATACGACTGAGAGAAAATGTGCCATTGCTGACGTTCCATTTTCATACCAGCACACTTGAAGACATATCAAACAAACAACACTGCTTCTGACATTGCATCATTCACAAAGCTCTCTCTTCAGTCACAAAAAGCAGGTAGTGTGTCCCTCCATGTGCTTCACCAGTGGAACCTTGTTTACTGGCTCTAAATGGCAACAGCACCAGACGGCTGAACTCATATGGCACTGATCTCCACACACCATGTGCTGTGAGCTGCAGTGGGGGCCGATAAAATAACTAATTATGCGTCTATTGTTGCCTTGGGTATTTTCCTGCTCATTTACAACAAAAGTTTGTTTGCCATTATTGCCTGCACTTGAGAAGGAAAGTGAAACACATTAGCAGCTCATTTAAGACAGAAACCCATCCCGAGATGACACGGAGCATAATTGCACAGTGGGGAGTGTTACACAAAACAGACAAGCATGGTGTTCATGAGAGTCGATGCTGATATCAGTGCAACGTATTGGACTATTTTAGAGTTTGGGTGTGTTAATGCTATGCTGTGATGCCAAAGCAATGCAACATAAAATCCATTTGAAATACTCCTAATTATTGTTCTATAAATGTTACTGAGATACCACCCACATTTCCATATATTTCGAACAAAATCAGAGTAATAGAGGATTGTAATGTATGCCGAGAAGAACTTTTCATCTCATGTTCTCTTGAGATTTGCTTTCTCTGGAGAAAAATACATTAAACGAAGTTGCACATTTGGTCTCTTTGATGCATTGTGATGGTTTGGCTCGGCAGATGGCATCAATAGCTTTATCTGAAAAGAATTAGTCTGTGTGTGGTAGATTTATTGTGATGATGAAAAAAAACTACAATTACCGGACCATCTAATTCTTGTTGTGAAATGGAATTGAGCAGAAAATTGAATCTGTAAATTCTCATTGACTCAAGATAAAGGCACAAGTGAATATTGTCATTCTGTGGAGATTGTTATAAACTGAAGTTCAAGCACTAAGTTCAGTCAGCTTTTATTTACATAATTAAACTAACTAGCGCGACAGACTCATACTTTTTGTTTCCCAGAGGAATCTGTGTTTGCTTCATATATTATTGCATCCAAAGTTCTATATGCTGATATAGCTGTCTGTGTGTGACCATGATTTAATTGCTAGAAGGACTTGTAAAAGTTCCAAAACTATTATATTGGAACTATTTGGTCAGTCCTGTGCTTTCTGGTGTCTTTTGTTTTTATTTTTTCAAAGTTTTCTTAGCATTGACCCTTAACGATTGTCTATGTGCAATATTATTAGATACCACGTCATGAAGTTTTGATAAACTATTGCAACTATTAAACTTGAGGGATGGGATTGCCTTGTACAAACAGTTGCGGAAGTAAACAGACTTTTGCTGAAGTTGAGATGAAAGCGCCCACACTGTTCATTTGATCTTCTTCTCACTGTAACTTCCACCTGCTCAACAACAATTTGGGCGTGTGGATAAGAAACAGAGCAGATGCATGTGTCACTCCTTCAGACAACAGTAATGCATACAGCGTGTTCTGTGGCAGAGGTAGCCATTTCCTCACCAGAAAGATAAAGGCACGATAGATCATTTCATACAGACATGCTTTAGATAGATGTGGCCACACTAACAGGAGGGAGTCATTTTGTCCACAGTGGGAGCCTGAGACCAACACAGGAATATAATGTCATGCCCCTGTGTCTTCATTAGCTCCTATAAATCACCACAGTCACCAACAAACTGGGCTGTAATCCAGACTGTTAATAAATATAACGCCGGCGAGATGATTTGTGGATATAAAGTAGCCCTTTCTATTCACAGGAGTGAACGTGTGTTTTTTTTTACGAGCCTCGCCGCTTGTCTCTGTGATTAAAGATGTGTTAGGCCATAAACTTTTACAGCACACCAATAATTGCCGGCTGTTATTTGTAATTTGACATCCCTCCGAAGGCATCTCGAGAGTAAACCGGATCCGAAGATAGAAAAATAATAAAAGTGATGACTTTGAAATTACAGTAAATCACAGAGCACATGAAGGTTTACTGTGGATGTGTGTGATGTCTGTGTTGTGTTTTGAAACATACACCAATAAAGAACTAACCATCATTTTCTTGAGGGAAAAATGGATGTAATCATTTCTAACATTCAGCATTCAGCTTCCTGCAAAAAATACCATTTCAATGAGGGTAATAGCCCCCAACTCACAAAAAAGGTGCCTGCTCAAGGTATTTGAATCATGGTCATAGTAGCCACAGGACACAGAGCCCTGTCTCAACATGATGGACCATGCTGGACACAACACAATATGATTGAATGGTCCTGAATACGCCATGAACCCAGCTGTATACATCATAATATATCATGTTATGATGTATTAAAACAATATCTCAAGTTCATATCTTCGGCGTGTCAGCAGATATAGCACAAAGCCAATAGAAGAGTCAAAAGCAGCCGATGTCTCTTGTATGTGATTATGTCTTGAAGGGGAAGTCATTTTGATGAAATTAGCCAAATGCATTCCATTAGCATTAGTAGAAATCACTAATCTGTCTGAATAACTGGTTTAAAACAATAGTACATCTTAGTCTGGTGAGTGAAGAACTTGTGATGGTAAACTTTACTTTGAGATGTGTTGTATCTTGATGTGAGGGATACTACCTGACACATGCTCATTTGTCTCCCTGTAGTGACACCAGTAAACAGGTTGCAGACAAGCTGCACTACTTCTGCAGCACATCGCCTGGGACGCCGCCATCTGCTCGTGCACACAAGCTTGTATCTCTTTGTTCGAAGACAAACTGCCTCTAGAGCTGCTGGATGTTGTAATCAGTATCTTAAACAAGTAAGGAAAAGTTTATTAAAGTAGAGTTATAAATCTAACAACTGTGGCCTCGGCAGGAGCACTTCAGCAGATGTGTTTGGGAAGATTTGATTGTGCTGGCCCAGAAGTAGTGGCGTGTACAGAAATGTGTGCCTAATAAACTTGTGGTAATATGATTGTGTCCTCAGCTGAGTTCAAGCAATCACTTGAGAGATGAGACTTTATGAAATCTACCTCTGCTGATGAAATACTTGTGGGGTAACTATTTTTAAACCCTGGAACATCATCAACATTGGAATAAGCTGTTTACTCTAATGACAATATCTGCATCTGTAAACTCCTCCTGTGGATCCCGGAAGCTCCAACACAGCTAGGAAATTAGTCTGCTTATTGTAGTTTGCTTACAATTGTCAGATACTCTCAAATGACAGTGTGGAGTTTTCTCTCGGGTCCCAAAAGTGGTGAAAAAGGCTCAGCTCATTATTTGGGAAATATTGCAAAAAATGCATAAAAAGGAAAACCACATGAAAATAAATGTGTCATAAATGTTGTATGGGTCACAGTAAAATCACATGAGATAAAATGGCTCCATTGGTCAGTAAATGAGAAGCACATTTAAACAGACTGTACACTGATTGATCTTACATACAGTATGAGCAATCATTCATTCTTATATTACAGAGCTTGGAGCACAAACAGGCTTTTATAATTAACACATTTACATTTTATACAGAGCACAGGACACAGGAGCTTACCTCTGATCTTTTTTTTTTTCATAGAGAAGGGTCAAGGAAATAATTAGTGCTCTTGTTGTAAGCAGAAAATGCATATACATACGTGTGCTCGTTAACAATGGCATGTGAGACGGCATATTTAAATATGGTTGCAGAAAATAGAAATCATCTCTAGCATTTACACTAATGACTCCGGAAAGATCAGAAAACGTTCACTCGTATCAAACATTAAAGACACTCTTCAAATTCACACCTCATAATTCTTCCTAACTCAAAGGTCGGCATTTCATCATTATGATATGGCAGAAGGCCACAACTTCATTTAAAAGTGCCATTAGTTAACATCAAGTTACAGTAAGAATAGAATATGTGGATGGCTCGGTGCTGATGAGGTAAAACAAGGTGAAAAGAGAAGCTGTGCCTGGTCCTGTCTGCATCTTATAATGAGATGATCATGAGGTCTTCTTTGTGAAGCTGTGTTCAGCGCTGGCATCTGTCATAGGTGAGGATCACAAGTGTCTGTGCCAGGGAAATGGTGGATGCAATAATTCTGGAGTTTTAATGCACCTTTTCACCAAGGTATGATGAAGTTCCTTCCTCATCTTTTGCTTATTCATTTAGGTGAGGTGTGAGAGACTGGAGTCTGTCCTAACAAAGCATGGGCCTTATACATACAGTTTGATGAATCTGGAGAACCTCATGGTAACACAAGGAAGTCACTCACTTATCATAATCAGATGGTCAGAGGATGCTAACCACTCAGCCACCAGGCATTTATAATTCAGTAATACACAGTAACGCTTTGACTACATACCATCTGCAAATAGATACATAGATACATATACTTTTTACTGTTAAAGAAAATGTAAGGTGCCTCTAAGTATCAGGGAGGTGCTGTGTCTTCAGTCTATTCTCTTCTTAGTCGGGCTTTGTTGTTAGCTCTGTGCACTGGTATATTTTCATAGCTCTAATCTGTTCTTGCCACCTTTTTGTGCTAAACTGGCAACGTTTCACTGATTGTTCCTTGTTAGTGGTATTTTCCCTCTGGATAAGACCACTGGAGGATGTTATAGAAGTGAACACCTTTCCTGTGCACTGCTCGGTTTCCTCTCATTTACGCCGCATGAAAAACACTTACTTCTGTTCTCTGCACAAGTGGGAGAAAACTTCTCAAGGGGCACAATTAGGATTAGGTATTTGTTCTGCCACTTCAACCTGTCATCAGCCACATGCGTATTTATGTTCAGAAATGCATTGCACCTGTTTTATGTGGAAAAAAGGCTGGATATTTTCCCTCAAAGTGCTTCACCCTGTTAGATTGGGCACATGTCAGATGATAGAACATAATCGGTACTGAACTGACATTATTAAGCATTAAGTCATGTTTTGTAGGACTGGTCATGTATTTCTGATATAGCCTCTCTTTTGGCTGCTCCCTTTAATTCAGAGTTTTGACACGGCTAAATAGATAGAAATTGAATGTGGTCCAGATAAAAAGGACTGACTGTGATGATATCTTTGTCCTTTAAAACACAGGTCAAAGTGAAGTACACTTGGTTCAAAACCAAAGTGGCTGCTCCCGGCGGATGCTTTTTGACTAATGGGAACACCTCTGGCACATTATTGTATCTCATATCACCATGGTGGCAGACTGTAAAACATTAAGCCCGCAGTCACCATGTTATTTATACTTGCGGCACTAAGAGCAAAGTCGAGAGTCTTCAAGGTGCCTTAATGGCCTCAGCTTGTGTTCACCCGACAGTGACGAACAGGCTAGACAAGTTTGTTGCTAACTGAATTACTTTATGTACACTTAAGGCCCAGAAACCCCCTCCAATGGCTCTGCTGTTATTGCGAAAGGGCTGGACAGAGGCTAGATACTGAAGAAACAAATGGAGTGAAATCTATGCACTTTTTAATTCAATGCACTTATTTTTGAGTGGGATATTGTGTACACTTGTGTAGGATATTGCTGAATGCAGGACAAACAGTGGGAAGGTAAGAGTTGTAATGACTAAGTCTTCGATCGTCCACACAAGGATGTCAATGTTTTCTCCTCTAACGGCTTCCCATATTGTTGTTTCAGCAGCTGCTGTCTGCTCTTATCTGCCTCATAGATACCAGCACACACAGGTCAAATAACATTAGCCTATCAGTCTCAAGGCATTGAAGTTGTTTTGGTGTAACACGGAGGTGAATGGGACCATAACAAGAAGTATGGGAAAACATTGTAACTTACAGTCCTGTACAGTGTGTATTTGTGGCCCGTGTTAAATATTTCATACCATCTTTATAGTTTCAAATCTTCTGCATTTTATAACCTAAAATGAAGAAACCAGAAATCTCTTGAGCAAATATTTTAGTATACTTCATCATTTCATTAACTAAATGTACGTACTTGTAAAACTCTTTAATACTATTTTCTATGTACTTTTTTATGTTTTTATGTTTATTGTAGAATAAATATATCCCTGGCATTTCCATCTTGAAAGTGGTGATAATCTATCTCATCTGTTAAGGAAACTTAAGCTCTGAGAAGTAAGATCCTGTTATGCACTAATCCTTGCTTCAGGGCTAAGGAATGAATTGGGACGCTTTTGTAAAAACTCTAGCACATCGTTTGTGAAATCCTACTTTTATATTGCCCTGAAGTGCACTGGTGCATTTCAGAATGTTTCTTTTACACAACGCTTGCCTTGGCCGTGGTTCACGTCGTGTTCTGTGGCATGTAGCAAGTAAAGCAAGGACTAGTTCAAGGATCACACTTGGAGATGTTATTTTTTATGTGCTGTTGTAAGGAATATGTGCTTCAAGATTTGAGCCATAGTTTGATAGCTGCCTTTACATATTTTATTAAATAAAGCAAGAGGCCATGTGAACTATATAACTATACATATATATTAAAAAAATAAAAATAAAATAAAATAACATATCTTCACTTTTGACCTTCACAAAAACACTCATCATCACACATTAACATTCAGTGGCTGTCCTATAGAAACTGTGGGCTCAGATCTTATCACAGCATTTCATTTATTTACTCCACTGCTTTTCACTTATTTCTGCAGCAATAACATTTTATACCTCACTAATCCAACATGGTTTCCTCAGCGTTCAAATCAAGGCTTCATAGTGCAAACAGAGCATTTGCTCTAGCCTCTCCTACGGTTCACCAAAGGGTCCATCAAAAGGATAGTCTTCATCGCTAATTAGTGACTTGCGTCTTGCCTCTCTGTGTCTTTTCATACAATTTACAGTTTAAACAAATACGGTAAAAATAATATCGTTACTTTTCTTAAATTTGACAAAAAGTCACTGATCTACAAACACAGAAAGAAAATGGTAGTTCTTATAAGGACCCTTCTAAAGCCGGGCACACACTGTGTGATTTCTGCCCCAATTTTGGCCCAATTTCAATTTGCACAAGTTTCAGCCTTGTTATTTCTGACCTAAGGGCGAAGATAACATTCACGAGAGTCACTTTTGTTTTGGATTCTGCCCCCAGTGGTCTGAAAGGAAATGGTATCACATTTAAGTAGTAGTACCTGACATATAGAAGCAGGGAGCAGGGATGTATATGATCTTCAACATGAGGATGACCAACACTCTGAGATGTTGGAAACACCAGGATATTCATAAGATTATTAGATACAGTGGGGCAATGTTCCCTCAAATTTTTCATGTATCTGGGCATACACACAAGCTCCCTGAGCAAACTGAGGACCACTGTGAGCAACATCAGATATGCACGCTTTATTTTTAAATAAGTGATTTGGCCCTTTCCTTTCTCACTTGAAAAAGAAAAAATCTCACCCAATTTCACTGCTTGTTCTTCAGTTTGCACAGACTCCGACAGCCATTCCACCTTAAAACAACTGCTTTTCTTTTTTACTTTGGCTTGGTGAGTGGACGTGTCCTTCCTGTTCGTTTCGCCGTGAAACCGGGTTTGTATTTGCATCATTTGTTTACTGACCTGCTAACCTAACCTGCTAACCTAACCTGCTAACCTAACCTGCTAACCTAACGTGCATGGCGCATACAGGCAGGTCGTGATGTGACGTTCACGAACGAGCCGAATCTTTTGAACGGCTCATTAAAATGAACATGGGGAACCGAGTCGCATTTGGTTGTTATAGTGCATATTTTTACATTAGTAATACATATTGCACATCATTAAAGAGCCAGAATTCCCATCACTACCAGGCTTCTTAAAAGTGAATATATATATTAAATGAGCCGAATGAGACAGTTTTTTGAACGGCTCTTTGAAATAAACGGATCTTAAAGTTCCGGCT
>JAVQKC010044157.1:0-23250 GCA_036025475.1 Philypnodon macrostomus
CATACACACATAGGCTTCACCTACACACACAGGCTTCACATACACACACAGGCTTCACATACACACACAGGCTTCACATACACACACACAGGCTTCACATATACACACACAAGCTTCACATACACACACAGGCTTCACATACACACATAGGCTTCACATACACACACATGCTTCACATACACAAACAGGCCTCACATACACACACATGTTTCACATACACAAACAGGCTTTACATACATACAGGCTTCACATACAGACACAGGCTTCACATACACACACATGTTTCACACACACAGGCTTCACATACACACACGGGCTTCACATACACACACAGGCTTCACATACACACACACAGGCTTCAAATGCACACACAGGCTTCACATATACATACATAGGCTTCACATACACAAATAAGCTTCACATACACAAATAAGCTTCACATACAAACACAGGCTTCACATATAAACACACAGGCTTCACATACACACACAAGCTTCACATACACACACAGGCTTCAATTATACACACACAGGCTTTACATACATACACAGGCTTCACATATACACACACAGGCTTCCCATATACACACACAGGCTTCACATATACACACACAGGCTTCACATATACACACACAGGCTTCACATAACCAGGTTTAAGTGCAACATGTCAAGAGAGACAAGAGTTTGTGGGTTACCACTTTGACCTGTAGTCAGGTTTTACTTTAGCCCCTGCTTGGGCCACTAGACTGCAGACAACCCACTTTAGTCCAATTTCAACTATACAAAGGTGGATATATAGGTGCATTAGGACATTGTTTAATATTCCTTGCTCACTACATCAGATGAGTTAGCAGCTCCTCTGTCTGTCTTCGTTTAATAAAACCATGTGTAGATACTGAACGTGTGCAGCAGCTGTTTTATGCAGGCCCTAAGTCAGGCACACATTAGTAAACACCCACAGAGTCTCTCAATGCCATTGATTTTCACCTGTGAGCGTTTTCTAATGGGAACACACATACAACAGACTGACTCAGAGCTTATCAAACTACTGTAACACTATGACCGAATATTAGGGCGACATGACTGAAAAAATCAGAATTATTCAAAGATTTAACATCAGTAATTAGAAGAATGATTCATGTACTTCAAATGTGCTCTTGGTTAGGATTCTCAATCTGCTAAAATATTCAGGTCAACGATCAAGGACCCTTATAGTTGCGTAGGCTAATTGAAATAGTCCATTACAAAAAGCAATTTGATTTTTAAACATTTGAGCATTTTAGCATTGTGTCTACTACCACTTCTGGAAATAGACTTCTTTTATATAATGAAAATGGTCTGTGTTTTAGCTGTGGCATCCACTGCATTTGAAAATACACATACATACATGAATATGAATGAAGATCCTGGGTTTGACTCAAACCCCAAATTGGTTTACTGTTTCTGAGTGTGCAAGTTCTCCCTGTGTCTAAGTGGATCTTCTCAGGACACTGTGTTTGAATTTACCCCAAATACCTCAAATCATGTCCAATAGGTTGATGTTCTAGCTAGGTGGATGGGTCAAATGCAGAGAACGAATTTCCACCTTAGGTTATGTATGTAATTATATCGGCAAAACGACGATATTATGGTATCACGTTGGTCCGCAGATCCTAGCTGTGAACACGATAACTCAAAAACAAATTGCCGGATCAGTTTCACGTTTGCACACAGGCACATATCATAAAGACGATGAACTGTATTGATTTGGGTACTTCTACAATGAATATTAATTAAGTAATTAATTAATTACTGCCCTAAACTGTGAACGCAATAACTCAAAATATATATGTAATATATATAATGAAGCTATAATGAAGACGCTGAACTGGATTGAGTATGGTACTTCTATGATTAATGACAATTACATAATTAACAAATTCATGTTTTGATGCCCTTTTTTTGAGCCAGTAATCCTGCTGAACTTAAACGAAATCACATGAATGTTGTCACATTGATCCGGGCTAGTGTATACTTAATGTACATAGGCACATTACAGAAATCAAATAAAGAATGCCTCTATAGCGCCCCCATGTTTATGACCCCTATGGGACCCTGGACACTTACTTTGACTGAGAGCAATGAAACTTGGTACAGTGATTTTCCACAGTGTACCCAACATAAAATATTATTATGACCTCACCCTACAACAAACAGGAAGTCGGCCATTTTGGATTGAAAATGGGAAGTCAGTTATATTTGACAACCTCTAACTTGCACATACTTTGCCCGATTTGGCAAAAACATCTAGACAAATCAAGAAAGTCAAATAGACCCTTCCCATATTTGTCATGGATTGGGGCAAGATTAAGCAGTTGTGGCAGACGTATATGGCTGTTTCGCCGATATACACCTTGCTGTCGGGTACAAGAGCGTGGGCCTATTGTTATCAGTAAACAAAACATTTTATGCTGGCATGCTTTTTTATTTATCTCTCTGCAAATACAGTTTAAACTTGAAAACACAGAGTTGCACCATGCCAAAGCGTAGGCCAGATAAACTGAGGTCATATTAAAATGGATAACTTTCTTCCCGCTTGAAATCCATGGCAATTCCTTCAATACCTTTCACACCTATGGGGCAAGCAAAATGTATGCAGTCTAATTATCCTCATTATTTAAATTCCTTTTGCCTCTAATTACTGTCTTGAGCCCACACAGTACAGAGCTCATAATTAAACCCACTGCAATCAATGCTAAAATACGCTATCCACATAGAGTAAGGGTAGACTTTACAATGATCAGACAATGATACATTATTATAAAGATTTATGTAAAGGATTTTACTGATTCTTAGTTCACATAGTTAGCCGTTTGTGATGCAGCTGAGGCAGTGTCTGAAGCATAAATAACTGTGTGAGATCAATTAAGAAACAATGTATAGATCTCCATCCAGGAGCGTACCAACTCTCTATTAAAAATAATAATGACGAAAGTTAAAAGATTTTGGTTAATGAGTTTTTTTGCTATATGAGAAAGAAGTAGAAGCATAGTTGAACTTTTAATTATCAATTTTCTGAGTACACTATGGACATTGTTCAGTTGGTTTTAGGCCAGCACTTAAAAAGAGACACTGACCTTACACCAGTCGCTGTCATGATAAAATCAATTGACTATGAGCAACCAGTTCACCAATACATGTACAGTACATATATATATAAATGGTGGAGGGTGCATGGCAGAACCACGTCTCCATAGCTGCACCTGTTGTACCCAATGAACTATTGTGTCCCCATCTCTCCAGCCTTAAATAGTAATCACATTTGACCCGACCAGACCCGATATTCAACTTATAATACCTCAAACCCAACGAGACAGCAGGCAGAACCCTCGATAACTCAAAGTCCTGTCACCGACTTCCCTCCTGGGCCTCACCTCTTTCTCTGAGATGGATTGTAATGGCTGAGTTACGATCCATCAATGCTTCCAAATCTAGACCTTTTCCTTTAAAACATTTTTTTTTCAAAGTCTCTTCAGGTCATGCCCTGCTGTCTGTGAGCGTGAGTGAAATATTGATGGCAATTATTAGAGCTGTCGCTGTCCGTGGTCCTGGAATCTTGGGGGTGATTTGGGTGCCAATTTGTTACATCACATGGAAACAACCGTATGCACACCAATCCTACCCAATGTGTCCAAGGTTGTTTTTGAAATGTACTTCCCAGGGGCCACTTGCCAATTAGAGTTTGCTAGAATGGGCTCCATTGTTTTACTTCCTTCATAGTTTTCAATAGTTTTTTCTCTCATCAGAAAGTTTGTGTGTGGAGGCGGTGGGCACTGTTCCTCTTCAAAGCGAGATGTTGCCACTGCTTGCTATTATGCTAAATATACCCAGACATTACTTTTTCCATGTGAGGTGTTTACTGGCTGTTTAACAAGCCCCGTGCCAAAAATATATATATTTATTAACTGTAACGCTGGCCCCAGTCTCGGGAAAATGGTAGACAAAGTATAGACATAATGCATATAAATTAGCCAATTAGCTATAGATAGCATTGTAATAATATCCTTCAACAATAACAGAAATAATATTATCACTTCAGTAAGTATACCCAATCTGCTTTGATTCACCAGCAAGTCAGAATCTATTACCTATAAACAGAGGTGGGCTCAGTTACATTTACTCAGTTGTATTTAATTGCAAAACTGAACACTTGAGTAATCATATTTTGAAGTAACTGTACTCTTACTTGAGCACATTCTTTTAATCTAAATATATATATATAGAGAGAGAGAGAGAGAGAGAGAGAGAGAGAGAGAGAGAGAGAGAGAGTAAGAGTACTTTTGTAAAATAGCTTCATTTTGTGAAAAATGTGATGATGTGGAAATTGTGTTGCTTTTGCCTTAATTTTCGAAAATATTATTTACTTTTTTAGTTCATCTAAAATATCCCAATAACCCGATTGCAACAACATAAAACAAATAATTTGACATTACGCTCACACAGTTCTTTTCACCAGTACTTTTCTACTCTTACTCGAGTAATTATGTGAATGAGTACTTTTTACTTTTACTTGAGTAAAATTATTTTGAAATAACAGTACTCTTACTTGAGTAAAATTATTGGCTAATCTACCCACCTCTGCCTATGGGGATTGGGTTGCATTTCAAAGTCAGATTAGACCAGCTTCAAAACTATAGTAGTAGGTATAGTCAATATTTAATGGCTGAAAGTGTGGCTACATCATTGCAAGTCTGTATATTTTTTTGACCATTTTCAGTTATGCAAAGAAAAGATGAAGAAAAATGCATAGAATTAAGACTATAATAAAAACTATTCATACTTACATAGTTACTATATACATTTATAAATTTACAATTAAATATACAATTTTGCAGCTCCATGTTTAAGGCTTCATCTCTGACTCTTTTACCAAATGTTAACATTTGTGCAATGCATTTTTGGGGCATTTTTAAAATAAACACTTTGACAACTGTTGTACGCCCAAGACTGTTTATAAATACGTCTTGATTAAAGTGGGCTTTACAAATCTTGCCCAAGCAATCCTTTTATATGAATATTTCAGCTTTTCATATTGCACTAACAATTTAAAAGAAGTCCATATTTCAGCAAGTTGAACTAGAAATGCCAAGATCTCCCATTAATATTCCATTTACCCGGCTCCACTTCATTATGCATAAAAATCCTTCACTTCACCTCTTTCTTCATACAGGATCTTTAATAGAAAACTCTAAAAAGCAGTTCGCAGAGGCCTGGAAGGTGTCCTCATTCAGACAGCAGGCACTCTCAGGCCGGAGGTCAGCACAAAGTAGTAACGCCACAGGAAAAGATTAGAATGACAAAAGAGAATGACACTGGCTTCAAAAAGCAATGGAGAGACAGAGAAGGAGGAGGAAAAGAAGGAGGAGGGGCAGGAGGATGAGGAGAAGGAGGAGGAGAAGGAAGAGGAGCAGGAGGAAAGGAGGAGCAGGAGGAGGAGGAGGAGGAGGAGGAGGAGGAGTAGGAGGAGGAGGAGGAGCAGGAGCAGGAGCAGGAGCAGGAGGAGACAGAGTAGAAGGGTTCTGTGGAGGATAAAATAGCACCTTGGCTAAAAGACTCGGAGCCCATAAAAGCAACTATGGGCCTTAAGTGGGGCACACCCAGGATAATACTACCACTACTTCTACCACTACTACTACCAATACTACTGCTAATAATATTAATATATTTTATTTATATAGCACTTTTCTAAACAAAAGCTACAAAATGAGGGAGGCTGAACAGAACCTCACTGGATCTGTGTGGTCGGGCTGGAACAATGGCTGGAACAATGGCAAATTCATTCCTTTGTAGCAAATTTCAAAAGTATTTTTTAGTTTAAACTATTTGAGAATGACCCAGGTTTCAGAAAACCGGGTAAACATTTAGAGAAGAAGAGGTTCTGTGGTGGATGAAATATCTGCTGAAAGATCTGTGCGCCAGAGAGTGGACCATGAGGTCTTAAAGGCAGTGTGGATGAATAGAAATATAAGTGAAACTCTCCTTAAATCACAAATGGGTTTTTTGTTTTATGGTAAAAGCCTTCAAAGTTTGCACAGTTCAAAGTGCAGAGCTGAACTTTTTTGGGGGGGTTGTTTAGTCCTAGTTTAGACTTGATTCATTCCCAGTTATACCATATTTTGTGAATTGATACACATTCGATTCCTCAATATGGATTTGGGTTTTCCAGTAAACCAACAGTTTGAAGTGATACTTGGTGTAACGCTTTGAGAATCACTGGTTTTAAAGCAGTGGTTAGAAATGAATTGAGTGAATATGACTATGCAAAGCTGTGTAGATTTTCTATCCAGACACCATAGTGAAGACAATAAATCAAAGACAATTAATCAAATCACTCTGTACGATCGGGGCGGCAGTGGCACCAGAGTGTTTACTGTCCCTGGGCAAGACACTCAACCCACATTGCCTATGAATGAATGTGGTTGTGTGATTGGTGGTAGTCGGAGAGGCTGTAGGTGCAAAATGGCAGCCACGCCTCTGTCTGGTGTTGCCCCAGGGCAGTAGCTTACCACCATCAGTGTATGGAGTGAATGAATAATGCAATTGTAAAGTGTCTTTGAGTGTCCAAAACAGCGATACACTCTATGGTTGTGGAACAGGGTAATCAAGACAATACAGTGACAAGAAACAACATCACAATTGCAGAAAAAGTAATTGGGAATGGTTGATTATATGAGTCTGAATTAGAGTAAGCCGTAATACAATTAAGCAACATACAATACATACAAAAAAATACAAAATATAAATTGTGTGAACCACTAATGAGTTGCTTTCTATTGTACAGCATATGCAATTGATAGTTTAAGTGAAGAATAAAGATATATACACATTATATATAATACACATTTAACATTAGAAGCATGCCCTGACCCAAAGTCTGTATATTAATGATTGGATAGTTCATACCACCATTTAATACCACTCTACTCCCTTATTTTGTATCCTTCAAGGGAGGAGCTGACTCTGTTTGGACAATTATAATGTTAATGTTAATCCCTTCTCTGTGCTGTAGCTGTGTATTGGTTTGGCCTGGAGAAATCCCTGTCCCACAAATGTCCACGTCAGGGGTCCACGCTTGGCCGAATGACACAAAGCTATTATACAAGGTCAGTTGTAAGGTCATTGCTTAATCATGTTTGAACAGCGCTGAAGCACTGACTGCACTGCAAAATTTCACGTGTTAATAACCGAAAAATGCTGGGAAATCTGATTGCCTTAAAAATCCCATTGATAATACGTAACTTTAGATGCCAGGTAAAGTTGTTGTTTTTCTGAAGTGATTGTGTAGCAGTTTGGGCTTTTTTTTAGTGTATTGACATTTACCAGATTACATTTCAATTTACTTTTTGTTAGGCATCGTAGAACTAGCTTTTCCCATACACTATGGGCCTTACACAGGGTACACCCAGAACAATGGCCAGTTAGTCTCAAGGCTGGCACATGCAAACCAAACCACTGATTTCACTAGGGGCAAAATTTTACACATTCATTGGAATACACAGACTATTAACATTGAATTAATGAAGTTAATGGGGGCAACTGTTTATTTTGAAGCAACTATTACTAGTCAGATTTTACAGTGGACAGTCGGGGAGGCACAAATGACCAATTATGTATTTATTTTTTCTCCAAAACCGTGAAATTCTCAAAGGTAAGAGTTGTGTCACCTCTGCTAAGGACATCCTGTTCAAGTCAGCTTTATTTATCTCTGTCTGTTAAGGGTTCGTTGTGGAGCATTGAGGCTATTAATAATGTAGACGTCCACCATCTGCCCCCTGTTGCTCGCCGTAGAATGGGTCTCCTGGAAACTGTGTCGAGGCTATTGTGAATTAAGTTATTACTGACATATATTGTTGTACACTTTCTGGGCTAACTGTAATGTGATCTGAACATAGCTGCTTTACATGCACGAGGCAATGAGTAACTTCTAGATGCTTCTTTTTTTACTCATGGATCTGTCTACAGACAACTATGGAGGCACTGAAGCAATGAGTTGTTGCTTCATCTCCAATAAAAAAAAAAAAAAAAAAAAAAAAAAACAGCTTTCCAAGAATGAGTGCACTGGCCCGGCACATTTATTCTCAGGTCAGGTCACAGGTCTAGCGAGAAACACACATTGTTTTTCAACTCAAAGAAATGCCAAACGGATACATGTGATATATTCTATATGCTTTGTCTTTTTCTGTTCTCTCTGCACTATAAGATGATCACTTTTTTTTAAACTACAAAGCAAACCAAATGCCTCTAAGTATTTTTATTTTTTGGGTTTCTCCAAAATATTATAATATTGTATAAAAAAATTTTAAAGTCAAATTCTCACAAAAAAAACAAGAATTGAGAATACACACACATACACAGAAATGCGTCCCTATGACATTTTTATTGTTATTTATGGCCACAGTTAATTTTACATAACCCTTAACTAAATTGTCTCTACCTCATTAAGTACAATGTAATACCGTAACTGTAGTAACATGTACATACAGAATGATTAAGGTTGGGGTTAGGGTTAGGTAAAATGTAGTTACATGTTATTACAGTTTGTTACACAGTGTATTGCATTGTACTTAATGAGGCAGATACAGTGTAGTTAAGGGCTATGTCAAATAAAGTGTGACCCTATTTTACATTAGAGTTAGGGTTAGGGCTAGGGTTAGGGTTAGGGGTTGGGTTAGGGTGGGTTAGGGTTAGGGGTTAGGGTTAGGGTGGGTTAGGGTTAGGGGGTTAGGGTTAGAGTTAGGGTTAGGGTTAGGGGTTAGGGTTAGGGTGGGTTAGGGGGTTAGGGTTAGGGTGACCATAATTAAGTGTGTCATTGATATTAATGAATTGATATGCAACTTATATGGATAAGTGCATAAATGTGCTCACATAATACATTCGGAAAACTGGATAAAGCCGGGTTTAATTAACCATTATTACCATGCTTTTGGAGTTTAATGGTCAAAAAATCAGAACGATTTATACAGAATTATACATATTCTGCTTATAAGTGCTACTGGAGTGTAGCTATCTACTGGATTAAAAGCCATTATTTTATTTGAATGCATACTGTATAAAACATTTTTTCTTATTAAATCTCCCATAGACCTGGAAAGACTTATGCTCAGACCTTTTAAAGATTCCACATAAAGTCCCATAACGGCAGGACCATCGCTGCCAAAGGAGCCTTTATAGTTTTACTCTTTACATTGTGATCACAACTTAAACTTAGCTCCTGACTTCTGCTGCTGTAAAAAGGAGTTTCTACCAGACATAGACAGGAACTGGGTGACTTTTAAGGTGGTATTTTCAAATATTATAGATCAAAGATAAACCACCGTGTTTGGAACATGAAACTTCCATTACAAACCTGTTTAATTTGAAAATGATATCTATAATCTAGCATTGTATTTCCTAATAGAAAAAACAACCCCATAAATCAGTGCATCTCTGTGAGCCCCTGACACCAAACTGGAAACTCCTATTAATGGAGCCAACCTTAAGTCACCTCTCTGTTTTGTTTTCAGATCTATTTATAGATTAGTGGCCCTAAATCACAATAGCAGAAGGATAATAGTGAATAATACAGGACTAGATATAGTGCAAGTGTGTTTGTGTGAGACGGGGGAACAGAAGGAAACTCCTGCCAGCTTGCTTTAGTGCGGATGAATAGCTAATTCCCACACTACGTTAAGAGCTGGCTGCTTACCTTATTAAGAAAGACTCACGAGAGGCACAGAAATGGCCATTGGCTTTCCTAAGATTAGACTTCAATTTTCCAATTTTTTTCTGTAATGGGCTCTTAAAATGGTCTCAATCTTGGTTAAAAACATATTTTTACACAATTTGAACATTTATGATCTGATATTGATATTGATCTAAATGATAATATTACCAGAAATGAAATTTTATTGACTATAGATTTTGCTTTGAAATTATGTCAAATGATGTATAGGGAAAAAACATATAATAAACAATACTATATATATATATATATATATATGCATATAACTATATAAAGGCTATTGAGTGTCTACATAAAAAGATGGTATTTGAAGAATAAAGATAATATAAAGTATTGCATTTTCCCATTTTTCAGCCTTTCTCTCTTTTATCAATAACTACAAGGACAGCTTCCATAATAAAACATTAGATGAAGTTCAGGAGCTAAAACAGTGCTAATAAATACTAAGAATTGCAGACAGTGCTAAAATAATCAGTTCATTTAATGGGCCCTGAACAGCTTCCTCCAACTTGGTTAGAGCTGAATATGGTTTCTATGTATTTTACCTGCTGGTTGTGTATGTGTGTGTCGTGAGAAAGGCAAACAAAAAGCAAAAAGCAGATGGTGAGACAGTGAATAAAAGAGTGTGAAAAAGATAAATAAGATGCAAATGAAAGAAAAACAGCCGATCTCACTGGTTCTCTGGAGTATTAAATGGAGTAGCAGAACATTTGAATGTAATACCATCTCAATTTCACAAGCCATCTATTTCAGCTGCACTTTCCACAGCTCATCCTCTTAACGCCTTGACACTCTATCTTTTTAGCACATACAAAATGATGCAGGGTCTCGGTGGAGATGAGCACACACACATGTTCAAATACAGAAGCTCAACATATCGGGTCATACAAAGAAAGGCTGTTCAATGTCCGACCAATTCTGTTACAAAGCTCTGTAAGGATTTCTATAGGTGATTTTCTTTTTCATTTCAATAGATTTCAAATAAAATGCATAATTGCCACATATGCTGCTTGCACCACTGTCAAGGCAATGCTAGATTATCACCCCTGCCTGGACTCAAACCAGCGATCTTCTAGTTTTGGGGTAAATGCTCCAAATGAGACATAAAGCCCATATATCACAGCAATTCACAAAGTTAATTATTCCTTTACTCTGATCCCTTTTGACTGTACATTTGGCATCTTGGATATTCCTATCTCGCAATTCTCCAGAAGCCTTAAAAAGCCTGGATTATGATAATGCTTTGGATCTGAACAGGCTTACAAACCAACAAAGCCAAAGCAGACAAAAACATAACCATTGTTGTGGATGTAAAAATTAATTGTTATACCAATTCTGTCTTCATTAGCAAATTTTATGTTTTCACTCTTAATTGCCTTCTTGTCTAGGAATCAAATAACGCATAATATATTTTTCAATTTTGTTGCAGAGCTGTCAAATTTCATCCATTTTTAGCTATTGTTTTTTTAACACATTCCCATCTCAATCTCCAGCTCATCTGTGTATTACCACTACCTGCCACTACAGGGCTCACAGTTGTTTGGATCATTTACGCTCGGAGCTCCTCGGGTCTCACATCCAGCTTCCCTTTCTGCATGATGGGACACAAACACACTTCCCTATTATATATATATGAGAAATTAAAAATATTCCCGATGACTTACAGTCGTACATTAAAAGACAATATTTGAGTAAATTATTTCGATGAGTAACGCATACATTTACACCAGGTCACACAGGAAGGTCCACAGTGCACAAACACACAGAACAAATCACATCTTGTTACTATTCACGCCACTAAACTGCTGGATTAGTCATGAAAGTGAGCCATTAATCAAGCATAATAGAAAACTTAACCCCTCAAGCCTAGTTAAAAGGCCGCCACCTTGTGGGCTGTCAATTCAGATTTCTTTCAGATGTGCTTTGGCTCGGTCTCTATCTTCAAGACTTCGTCACTAGCTCTCACCCCTTTTCACACATTCTTTGTCTTGTTGTCTCTTTGTTGACAGTCGTCTGGAGACACCAGTGTCTGGCACAGATTCATGAAAGTGTATGTGTGGTGTAGACAGAGACGTAACCCTAGCGCACACACCAAGATGGACTCTCCCATATCAATCAATCACACCAGAACCTTCTGCCTCTTTAAATGTGCCACTCCCAGTCACTAGCTCCGTCTGTTGGGTGTTCTCTCAATACCTCTTTTCTCCCACCGCTCCTTCTTGAGTCACTTAGACACGCATTACGTCCTCTGACCTACTGAGAGAAACAGGCAGGTTGCAGATGCTGGTACCTGCAGTGGAGGAGTCACACTTTACCACATTATTCATTTAGTGTGAGGAAGAGGTCCATGTGCCAAACGTGGTTTTAGCTGTGAAATGTTTGATTTCCACTTAATTCATTCATTTATCTAATGAACAAGGACAATGCACAGAAAACCTTCATCTCTAACGAGAACACCAGGCACCACAAACCATTTACCCCCAAACTCTTCATACCATCATACAAGACACATCAAATGCCTCCAGTATTCTATACACACACACTGACCATATTATAGATTAAGCTTGTCACTGCATTCAATCACACAAAACTTTAAAAAGCTGCAATAATTTTAGCCCATGAGAGAAAGTGTTGAGACCAGGTCCTGTTCTTTATAGATGCATTTCACTAAACAACAACATGCCATCCACCATATCCACCCATCAATGTAAAATCTAAATATTAATGAACATAGTTATATGTTTTGTCCCAGTTGCACACTACACACAAAACCTAGTCTGCTCAAAAGCTAACAATTACATCTAAAATGATTTTTTATTTTGGTGAGCCAGTAAATCATAATAAAAATTGTTTAATATTTATCATTATACTTCACTCTTAACTGTTTTGTAGTTATACAAAGTATTACTTTGATGTTTGAGGCCACGATTTTACTTCCATGCCCTGTATACAACTCAATCAATTTAAACTATGAATGGTTTACTAAGCAATTGTTTTATTCTCTAAACCGTGTTATCATATTGAATCAGAAATATTACCATAGCACAAATATATTCTTTATATTTCTGTATATAGTGATGCATGATCCTGCAGTCTAGTCCCTCGCGACCGGATCAGCTTTAATATTGCTGCACATTTTTTTGTTTTTTTGGACCTGATTTCCCAGGTCCTGCTTACACAAACACTATCCATATTACATAAGTTCAGCTTTTCCATCCAGAGATATTCCACCTAATTATGCACAGTTCATTCTGTACACAGACACTGAGCAGTGAGTACAGAGTTAATGTTTATATGAATGAACATAAGTGTTAAAAATGCTTCAAAAGACAGATTATTATCCACTAGTTTAATATGTAAATAAATGTTTTATATAACATAGAGAGGGTGCACAATCGCAGAGCTGCATTTTTGTTTGAAAAAGGAAATTATTAGTACAATCTTTATGGCAGGTGACACACAGTCTCTCTGGGTGGAGTCTGCAAGTTCTCCCCGTGGTAGTGTGGGTTCCCTTTGGCTCCCTTCCACCATTCATAGTCATTGTGTTGGGAAAATTGGTGACTCTAAATTGCCCCTAGTGATTGAAAATGAGAATAAGTCTGTCTGTGTCTGTCAGGTTGTACCCCAAGAAAATTAATTAATAGAATCAATTCAGAGTCAATTATATAAATACATATGAAATGATGCTGGATATAAATTATAATGTGATGTACCCAAGACTCTGCATGTGGTTTCAAAAATGACCCACAGTTTTAAAACTAGAGGTGCAAAAGTATACTGCCAATGAAGTGACTACAACCAGGATGGGCATAAAACATTAACAACTATTAGTGGCATAGTGCCTGGTGAAGAAGGAAGGATGTGTGTTGTGCCAAGCTCCAACGGGTGTCACCGAGCTCCAACAGTATTTGGAGTTATACCAAACATACTCACGCTGTTGGCAGTCTGAGAAAAGTCACTGTGGTCGTATCAATGCACATGATCATTTTTGTCCAGGACAGTGGCAATTACAGCTACATCCAAAAATAAACTATTTTCTACATTGATGGAGTTACAGTCTTTCAGATACATACAGTGCTGTGCAAATATTTGGACTAAATATGTGACTACTCTTCCATTGTTGTCCAGTGTACATTTTTGAAAGACTCTCCACCATTTTATTAGTGGTTGTAGGCTGCTCACGTCTTTCTGTCTCCTAACGCAAATCTCAGACAATTCAATCCAATTAAAATTTGTTTATATAGCCCTATATCACAACAGACAGACTCGGTGATGTTGAGATTGTGCTTGTTGAGTGAAAATAAAAAAAATACTAACGAGAAGCGATACTGTAAACATCCTGGATCCAGCACCGGAAAGATTAATAATGAATAATAATGAATTGTTAATTTATCATATAACTCCGACACTAATCTCGCTACTGCTACTGCTTTTCCAAATGCCTGCCTGAAACACATAGTTCTGTTCTGACATATTTTAACATCAAATCTACTCATTTCAATGTGTGAACAAGCCCAAAGTACAAAGCACACACACTTGCACAGCTCTGTCCACACAGCTCTGCATGCATTACCTGATAATGGTGTGCGGTGGGTGTACTAAGGTGTTATGGTGGAGTGGCTGACCTAATGCATTAGATTGTGTTCACTGTCAGGTCTTTAAGTAGCTGGGATCACAAGCAGATACACAGCTAATGGATCCTTCTCTCTGTGGGTGGAATGACACTGCAACAGCTCCATTAAAAGTGTGTCGAACAAAAAAGCTATTCACCGTACGTCTCTTAAAATGGACAACAACTGTGTGCACAATAAAATGAGTGTTAATAACTAGTCTTTTCACACAGCATCAGTAATTTTAGCAAATGTTAGATCAGTATCAAAATGTGTATGGTAAGCTAATCATATTTTTAAGTTGGTTTATTAACGGTCTATATTGTATTTTCGGGGCTATTGTTTAGTCCATGTGTTACCATTGGAGGTGAAACTCTCTGGAAGTCTTGTCATGTCTGCCTTGCTCTGTGTGGTGGTTTGGTTTTCATTGTCTGAACATTGGTTTTATGCTGTTGGGTTTTAATTGTCCCTACACTTTATATGTTTTTATCCACATTTACCAACGTAGAACAAGCAGAACCTGTTATCGAAGCAGACTGACCTGAAGGGTAAAGAGCCAGAGAAGGGTGTGCTTCTTTCTTACACCATCACAGACCTGAGAATCCCCCTGTCCTACGAGGTCCGACTGGCCCCCATCACAACTTACAGCACTGGAGACTACATCAGCCGCATCATTCAGTATTCTGAGCGTGAGCTGTTTTCTCTTATTTGAAAACAAGGTGTGTGTAAAATTGAAGTTTAATTGATCTGTCTATTTTTTTACAGCCTACACATACCCAAGGCCTTCAGGTAAGAATCTATCTTCGTCACCTTTCTATTGCATGTTATTGTGACCTAAAACGAATGTCAAAAGAGATTAGCACCTTCTGTTTAATTTGAATGCTAATTGAGCCTATATCCTTCAAACTGAGCCAACAAAACTTAGTGAAAGCAAACTTTGCCTCCACCCAGCTTTGGTTTTGATTAAATCTCGTTGCTATGGAGCAGACTGAAGGATGAGGGAGCAGGGGCAGACTAGAAGCTTGTCCATGACATTTTAAATGTCATGAAAGAGTGGTCATAATTGGACGATAGGAGACTGGTTAAGGACATGTGGAGAAAAAAGGCTTAAAAATATTTCATATAGACTTCACGTCAGCCCTGTTCGGCCTCTCAGGCTCTTCATTATGGCTTATAAAACCGTGCTGTCTTTCCTACATGTCTGCCTTACTGTTGTATGTCAGGTTTGTCCGTGTCAGTCTCTTCCTGAACTCTTACTTTAGACCACCTCTCATTGTCTTCTCCAGCTCTCCTTCCGCACTCAATTGCATCTTGTCTATCTTCTTCATTAAGAGACACACAGCCTTTTCTGGCAGAGATGACAGTTGGCTCGGCGAGGGTGAGGCAATTAAAACAACAGCAGATTGGAACAGACTGTGAAAACAACAGTGCAAATTGAAAGCAGCGCATGTATTGGCGCAGCGTGAGAATGGTAATAGAGCTCTGCTAAACAAAGACATACACACACTGTCCTCTGGGGCAGTAGCCATATGCATCTGCAACAGACTATGAGTGTGTGTAAGTCCAGGAAACTTTGAGGGAATCTGCTGCTCGGGTGTTTCAAGATGGCTCACTCAACTCAATTATTATTTGTATTGTTAGTCTCTGATCATGCCAGTGCTCTCCAGATGGACCTTATAAAATGTGACAACATCTATGAAAGCCCTGCTATGGGGATTCATCAGAACACAGATAGATAGTACAACATTTCAGCAAATCTGAAATGGTGGTAATATGTCATGTTTTTCGAATGTCAAATCGTTTTGTATTATTTTATTGTTTTATAGTGTTATCACATACACTTAAAAATAATCCATATGGCCTCACAACAAAGCTTTTTTTATCATCCCCTTTAGCTAAGTTACTGATGTAATGTCTGTGTTTTTCCTTGTAGATCATGTCTGTGGTTTTGAAGACGAACGGGTATGTGGATTCTCTCAGGACCGAGGGGATGTGTTTGACTGGACAAGACAGAATCATTTGACACAAAATCCCAAACGTTCTGCCAACACTGGACCGGAGACTGACCGCAGTGGAACAAAGGAAGGTAAGGAATCACTTTTGTTTACCACACAGTACTGTGCAAATGTTTTAGGTGTTTGTTAAGTAAAATAGCATTGCTTTCCTTGACATTCCTTACTGTCATGTTCACTAGTTCCTGTTTTATTTTGTGACTTGTGTTTTGGTTTTGCTCCCTTCCTGTGTGCCCTCCTGTGATTCCCTCCTGTTTGATTACCTGCAAACCCCAATGTGTTTCACCTGTGTCTCGTTGTCTTCCCCTGTTCAGTGTCTGTGCATTGTGTATGTCAAGTGTGTATCTATGTCGTCTCTGTTTGTGAGCCCCAGTCTCCAGTT
This sequence comes from Philypnodon macrostomus, assembly GCA_036025475.1. NCBI lineage: Eukaryota > Metazoa > Chordata > Actinopteri > Gobiiformes > Eleotridae > Philypnodon > Philypnodon macrostomus. The sequence continues at coordinate 16,764 of JAVQKC010044157.1, forward strand.
ACCCTGTTTTTGGACACTTTCTATTACTGGTTCTGTTAGATTATTAAAGTTATCCTTGCAGCCTGTGTTTTGATTCTGTTTTTTCACCCTTGCTCCGCAACTACATGACACTTACCTGATCTCAAAATCAAAGACAGATGATACGAGCAGTCTATTACTTACCTCTCCTTACAAAATGTCTACAAATGAACTTCTGCATTGAGAGAGTGGTCGCATGACTGAGCATTTTTGTAAAACAAACTGAATGAAATTGCATATTTTGAAAGCTACTTCTCAAACATGTGGGCGGTACTGTGATCAATCGTAATGCAAACAAATGTAATATGTTCAATAGTGGCTTGTGAATGGTTGTGAACACCGACCCACCAAATATGTCTCTTCACTCCCTTTTAGTGAGAACTTTCATTTTTAAATTACCTTTGCTCTGACACAGATAACCAAAAGCAGTCTCTTTCTTTGTTTCAGGCTACTACATGTACATCGAAGCATCGCGGCCGCGGGTACAAGGGGACAAAGCTCGTCTCCTGTCACCACTTTTTAATGTAACCTCCGTCAAGGGCCCCAAGGGTTCTGGCAGAGTCCCATACTGTGTGTCCTTCTACTACCATATGAAGGGCAAACACATAGGTAAGTAGTGGAAGTAACGCGAAAAATGATTAAACCTAGAAAACTTTGCCACTCTGATACCGGAGGACATGTGTAGATACTAAATTAGACAATGTATCGGCTGACACTTTGGTTCTGTTGGGATTTTTGAATCATTGTGTTTTTGTCAAATGGTGAACTTTGCGCCTGACCCTTTTTTAGAGCATGTCCTTACCTGTAAAAGTGACAAATCAGACTCCAAAGTCAGCAAGTTTGTTTTTTCTGAACTGATCGTGTAAGACCCGTTTGTGGCCGTATGTTCCAGCACCTATGGGTCTGATGTGGGGTAAACACTGGCCAGTTTGATGCAGGGCTGGCAACTATTTTTATTTACTCCTAACAATTCTAACTAACTTAAAAAGTAGTGAAATCTATTTTCAATTGTTTTTTTTAATTAATTTATTTATTTTCAAAGTATAAGGTTTAATAGTAAAATTTTACTGTATGCATCTCTGTTGGTGGAGTGGAGAATAAAAGCTAGAGGAGGTTGAGAAGGAGAGCCGGGTGAAGCGTCACCTAAGTTCTGTTTGTATATTTCTGTTGTGCCTCTGAGTTTCCAAGGTGCTGGAAGGGGGCAGTGGGTGTGTGATTTATGGCAGTGGCAAGACACAATCAGTCATTTGGGGGAGCTGTTCATCATAATATGCTCTGTCACACGACAAGAATGCATACATCTTGTAGTCTACACACCTGCACACACAGACACAAGTGAGAGTGTACAGTGGCCCAGCATATGTGTGAGTTTATGGGGGTGTGGTCAGTTTTTAACCTCAAGGGGAAATATAGGCTTGTCTTTTAGAAAACAAATGTTTGCCTGTATATTCTATTATTTTATGTTTGGGGTAAAAACAAACTACATAAATTTGGTTTGATCTGAGGTCTTTCTACACCCACTGGCCACTTTTATAGGTACAATTATTCAGATGCTATAAACTCAAATAGCTAATAATCATGGCAGCAAATCAATACATTTCAAGACAAACGTTGAGGTTAAACAAGCATCAGAATGGAGAAGAATGGGCTCATACAGTTTGCTCCAGTGCTGTGGGTTCAGATCTATAATCTGACAGTTTACCGAATGCGTCTCCCTCTCCCCTGACTTCCTGTTACTACACTGTCACGAGTGGAAAGGTATTAATGTGATTTGTGGTTGGTGCCAAAAGGACTGAGTTGTCATGAGCCACTTGTTTCCTGTTTTGTTATGTTTAGTCAGTTCTTGTGTTTTTCTATTTTGCTTCCTGCCCTCTTGTGTTTCCCACCTGTTTATTTACCTGCACGCCCCGATGTGTTTCACCTGTCTCTCATTGTCTCAGTGTTTCCCTCCCGTGTTTCCTCCCATGTTTCCCTCCTGTTTGATTACATGCCATGCCCCCGATGTGTTTCACCTGGGTCGTTGTCTCTGTATTTATTCCCTGTGTGACTGCGTGACTGTGTGATTGTGTGATTGTGTGAATGTGTGTGTTTTGTCCCTCGGCATGTGTATCCCTCTGTTCCCAGAGTCCCAAGTTAATAGTACATTTTTGTTGCCATTTTTGGACTTCCTTTGTTGCTTTTTCCTCAACGCTGTCCTGCATTTTTGGTTCTTTTCCTCTGTTAAATCCCCCTCACATGGCATGAGTATTTCAGAAACGGCGGCCAATAAGTGTAAATGCTGTCCTGTACAATATGGCATTTGGTGTAAGAACAAAACTACATCCATATTGAATATATATTTAATCACAGTATTTTATATTTCACATAAAACAATTTAATATCTACTCTCACAGCTTCTGATTAGTTCAATCTGTTACTAGTTACGCACCAGCTTACCTCCCCTCCGTACTCTTTGCGGTTTGGTTTTTTTTCCTGTCTGTTCCAATCTGTTGTTGCCTTAATTGCCTTACCTTGGCAGAGCTCACACTTGTGCCGGCAAACACGATGGGACCCTTAATGACGGGAAAGAAAGGGGAAGGAGGAAGTTGTGCAGCCGGCTAAACACGCGGGGTTAATGTAGAGGCCGACAGGAAGCGGGAGAATAGGGGAAATAATATGCAGAGAATGTGAGCAAACATCAAAGCAAGTATAGGACAGAGAGCTGCAGAAGTGGTCGTCAAGTAGTTCAAATGCAAATGTAAAGGCTCAGGAATAATTTATATATACTTTTTCCAGCATTTTGAATTAATTTAATTTACCTATAAATCTGCATTTCATGTTTTGGGTTGGTGTCTTTAAGGCCTTATCTCACATGCTGTTCATGCCCACCTCACTACTACAGCCAAGGCAAACAATGTAAAGCTGTTTCTTCTCCTATCTATGCAGAAAGGTTAACCCAAGTGTGTTAGCTCCTGAGAAAGTCAGCTCCTCAGCATACAGGATTACTGACACTAGCATGAATAAACAAAATACAATACAAGTATGTTTATGAAATATGCTCATAAGTTAAAGTTAAAGTAAAGGTGGAATTGGGCATTCATAGTGTTTACAATGAATCTCAACAAATGCACATGTTTTTGGACTAGAGTGAGCAGTGCATTTGTGTTGCAACTGGGCTAGCTGGCAGCCACAATAAGCATGTTTTAATTAGTTTGTATTTGGCATTGGGTAACATGGTTGAACACTGCCATTGGCACAAGCTCACAAGGCCCCCTGGACTGTTTTAATTTCTGAGAGACAATTTAGAGGTTTAACAGGTTGGTCTTAAAATGTGAACTGAGGGTTTGTATAACACCAATTATGTGCATAATGTTGTTAGGGTTACAAATGATTGAAATATGGAACGAGGCTTAGGTACAAAGTGGTGAGTCATCCCCAACAGCATGGTATATATCAGTTTTTTATATTATATATGTTAACAATAAATTAAGAGGCCCCACCCCCAAACCATGACAAACATGGGAAGGGTCTATTCAACTTTTTTGATGTTTGTGAAGGATGTTTTTTGCTAAATTTGGTAAATTTCCCTAATACAACATACTTCTTTCAGTCTATAGGGGGCGCTATAGAATTAACTGCCATCATATTGGTCAGATGTGTTCAGGGCCGGGGGTCATAAGGTGTTTCAGGTTTGAGCCTAATCGGGCAAAGTATGTGCAAGTTAGAGGCTGTCAAATATACCTGATTTTACCATTTCAATCCAAAATGGCCGACTTCTTGTTTGTTGTAGGGGGGTCATAATAATATTTTATGTTGGGTACACTGTGGAGAATCACTGTACCAACTGTGTCCAGAGTCCCATAGGGGTCAAAAACATGGGTCGCTATAGAGGCATTCTTTATTTGACCTCTGTAATGTGCCTATGTACATTAAATATACATGAGCCTGGATCATGGTGCAGAAAAGATGAAAAAAGACTTTTTGAGTTATTGCGTTCACAGTTTAGGTAATTAATTAATTAATTACTTAATTAATATTCACCGTAGAAGTACCAAAATCAATCCAGTTTGTGGTCTTTATGATATGTACCTGTGTGTTTTTGAGTTCACATGTAGGATCTGCGGACGTGGACCAGCGTGATTCCATAATATCGTTGTTTCGGCGATATAATTAAATTAAAATTAAATTGATTTAGTTATAAATAAATAATAACGTGGAATGCTTTTTAAGAAGTTACCAAATTGAATTCAGAAAATCAAATGATGTAAATCTTTATGTACTATACAAGGACAAGCCAGAGAACAATTTAGACATCTAGTAATGTGGGAGCTTTTCTTTTGTCTCATACGTGCCGTGAATGTAACACATTTGATGGTGTCTGTGTCTGTGTGTGTGTGTGTGTGTGTGTGTGTCTGTGTGTATTAGTGGACATTGCACATAGCCCCTGATAGAGCTGTGCCTTGGCTCCTGCCTTGCTGACACTCTTACCAACACATTGTGTTTTAGCTCAGTCCAATCAATAGACTGCTTATCAGAGTGCTCTTCCCTCTTACCCCTGCCAGCGCTGTGTAGGTGGTGATGGTGTAGGTGCAAAATGGAGAGGAGAGCTTTGTTAATGTGGATGGAGGCCCACATTTGTATAGGGTACAATTAAAGAGTGGTTTACAGTGGGATTACCTTGTTATATGTGATGCATATCTGTGGATGGTCACTTATCTGTGAGGCCTGTGCTTTCAGTGAACATCTCTACGTATGTTCACTGAACACTTTATTAGGTTGACCTTTTTAAATTTCAGTTAACATAAATAGCCATTAAATGCATGTCAACGTGCAGAAATGAAGAGAAACCAGCTGATGTTCAGAGTGAGGATCAGACAGAGGGAAAGAGATAATTAAGATTACATGTGGCGTGTTTGTTGGTGCCAGACAGGCTGTATTTCAGAAACTGTCAATCAATGGAATGTGTTTGCACAAGTGTGTATTGACATGATTCCCCAAAAAGACAATATCATAATAGTAATAATAATAACCAAAGTCTTCAGACGACCATCTCACAACCTTGAAGCACATGAGATGACCACACACCACTTAGGGTCTGCTTAATATAGTGTCTTTTGAGTCAATATCTATAGCTTGCGCAAAAACAACTCACGCAAATACGCCTCAGTATTGTTTACACTATTACACTTATGAACATTGGTTGGCACTTATGATGATGGCCTCTATGCAGTCCATATGCAAACAGCCTGGGCACTTGTATAAATGCATTATGAAGTATGTAAGCTGCAGTTATGGGGCCCGTCTGTGTATTTGTTTTAGAGACCGGCGGTTGGTTAATGTTCCAATTAGGCACAGGCTGAGGATCGTTAACAAGATGAATGAATGCTCTCACCTTAGAGATCGAGTCGTGAGAGGGAGATCTCTTCACTATGAGCGAACAGCATGTTCATGTTTTTATTCATTATTGGCTTTACACATCACCACAGACATTTAGTGCTTTTAAAATTCATTGTTAAAGAGAGTTTTTCAGAGTGGATCTACAATTAGGCTTATGCAATTTACATTGATGATCATTTATTATACATTATTATTATACAATACTATATGTATATGTATATCAGCTTGTTGTTTTGAAATACTCAACATTTCTGTGAGGTAATAAACCAAGAGAGGCTCAAATGAAGCATTTAGAAAAATAAAAAGAGATGGTTATGCTGCTGAGGTGGGGATGGAAGAGAGGAGAGTGAGATGGTTATGCTGCTCAGGGGGTGATGGAAGAGAGGAGAGTGAGATGTTTATGCTGCTCAGGGGGTGATGGAAGAGAGGAGAGTGAGATGGTTATGCTGCTGAGGGGGTGATTTAAGAGGAGAGTGAGATGGTTATACTGCTGAGGTAGTGATGGAAGGGAGGAGAGTGAGCTGATTTTGATGCTGAGGTAGTGATGGAAGAGAGAGTGAGATGGTTCTGATGCTGAGGTAGTGATGGAAGAGAGAGTGAGATTGTTTTGATGCTGATGTAGTGATGGAAGAGAGCGGAGTGAGATGGTTTTGATACTGAGGTAGTGATGGAAGAGACAGTGAGATGGTTTTGATGCTGAGGGAGTGATGGAAGAGAGCGGAGTGAGATGGTTTTGATGCTGAGGTAGTGATGGAAGAGAGGAGAGTGAGATGGTTTTGATGCTGAGGTAGTGATGGAAGAGAGCGGAGTGAGATGGTTTTGATGCTGAGGTAGTGATGGAAGAGAGTGAGATGGTTATGCTGCTGAGGTGGTGATGGAAGAGAGGAGAGTGAGATGGTTTTGATGCTGAGGTAGTGATGGAAGAGAGGAGAGTGAGGTGGTTTTGATTCTGAGGTAGTGATGGAAGAGAGGAGAGTGAGATGGTTTTGATGCTGAGGTAGTAGTGATGGAGGAGAGGAGAGAGAGATGGTTCTGATGCTAAGGTAGTAGTGATGGAGGAGAGGAGAGTGAGATGGTTCTGATGCTGAGGTAG